>JAFNEN010000359.1:402500-471723 GCA_019343175.1 Oedothorax gibbosus
TACTCTTCACTTGTCGTTCCGAAACCTGGAAGGTTTATTAAATCCATCTTTCTATCGATCATTATGCCACTGAGTACAGTTTTTTGCGTTACATATTACTTAAAAGCAATACCAATTTAATTTATATTATATCTTTTGCATTTCATAGCTACTATTAGTATTTTTTAATATGAATTTCTTTTCAATGATTGAGTGAAGATTAAATAATACCGGGTGGTTATAAAATAACGCTCGCTATTCGCAGAGGTCTGTAGCTTGAATAAATAATCCGAATGCAACAAACTTCGAGATAGTTACTAATCAAGAAGGGGGAAAAAGAATGGAATCGTAAAAAAACAACCTAGTCTCTTGACCAGGGTTCTAAATTACGAGGCGTAATTGGCTGTGTTAAAGCTTCTAAAGGAGGCGAGAAATAGGCAGCCGGAATCGATTACATTACATTAATGCAAGAAATGACCGCTTCATGGTTTTGCCAATGCTTACAATATTGTATTTGCAATGGCAGCGCCATCTGTCGGTGATTATTGAAACTATTTCTTTTTTAATGTAATGTAATCGATTCCGGCTGCCTATTTCTAGCCTCCTTTAAGGGCTTTAACACAGCCAATTACGCCTCGTAATTTAGAACCCTGGTCAAGAGACGAGGTTGTTGTTTTTATGATTCCATTCTTTTTCCCTCTTCTTGATTAGTAAGTGTCTCGAAGTTTGTTGCATTCGGATCATTCATTCAAGCTACAGACCTCTCCGAATAGCGAGCGTTATTTTATAACCACCCGGTATTTGTTTGCATCTGTCAAGTTACGGCTGTAGTCTCCAAATTTTACCGAGTTTACTACAGATTAGAATTGAGGCCAAAATCGCATAAGAGAACTCTAGGCCTGTAAACGACACTTTCTCGCATACAAAATCAAGTTTTTTTTTATAGATAATCCAGTTTCCACTTGTAAATATAAACTTTCTCTTACCTAACCAAAATTCACCTCCCACGTTTCCAAATCCATGTTTGTAATCCTGCCATTCTCTGAGAAAGTCGACGGAACCGTCTCTGCGTCGTTGAAAGACCTTGATTAGAAAAAGAATAGAATTAAACATGTTATATATAAATATTTGGTGTAAATTTTTGGTGCTATTTTACAATCGTATAATGATTGTCTGAGTCAAATATAAATAATACATAGATTATTGCACCATTTTTTTAACATCTCGAGCATAACGTTACTATTTTTGGCCTAGTTGTGAAATAGTTAAAATTATAGAATTTTTTTTATTGTTTCAGTGACAAATTGAAATATGTACTACAGTCATACAATTTTTTAAATTTTATAATTGTAGCAAATCTTTTTAAGAGATCTTCCAATAATATTAATTTAAAAATATTATAAAGTTTAATTTTTATTCATTTAATATGTGTGTTCGAAAAAATGACAGTCCCTACACGCGTTTATGTATCCTTCAGAATTAGGTTGCTAAAAAAAAAGAAAATTGTCGATGTCATTTAAATGGGAAATCAAATAACTATCTTCCTTCTTTCCCGTCTCATACGAAGTCTTGGAGGAGGGAAGATGTGGCGGTTCACCACACACGCAACCTCAATATGCCATCAACAACTAGGTGGCGCTGATTCACCATCTCGTTCCTACCACTATTCTAAATAACAACGATAGCAGTAGTATAAAAGCCTAGGTAACTCATCTCCACCTTGAAAAAACACGCAGACACTATGACACACACCTAGAGATCTTTGACACAGACATTAAAAACGGTAAACACACCAAATACCTCGGCGTTTACTTAGATGACAGACTTAACTTTCGTGAGCATATTAAGCAAACATTAGGTAAAGCTACAGGAGCCAGTGTTAGTTTAAACCCTATCATTGGCAAACACTCTACTGTGACACTCAAAAATAAGCTCACGCTCTACAAGACAATGGCCAGTTCTGCTGTATGCCTCTCCGGCTTGGGCTGCAGTCCGAAGAACTCACAGAGAGAAACTTCAAACATTTCAGAACAAAGCACTACGTAGAATCACAAACGCCCCTTGGTTTGTTAGGAACTCCATTTTACACAAAGACCTTGGGATTGACACTGCCATTCTCACTGTTTCACACAATCACAACACTTCACTACAGAACATATGACAACCTCAGACAAATTGCAGACTCTATGACCCTATTGTTGAACAGAAGTTCAAGCGGACCATACATCACGATCCTGTTTGGTAAATTTTGACTTGCGTGTCAACTTGACATGTAAATTTTGACTGTTTTATTTTGACGATGCTTTTCTGCATATGTGTTTTGTCCATGTTCTGTCCATTTTATTGTGCTATTTTGTTATGTCTTTTTCTTAAAATGTTTTTATTATTTGATTACTAACCGCTTGTTTCCTTTTCAGAAGTTTTAGATCCTGCAGAGCCCTTGTGGCACCCATATTCCAGTTTAAAGCGAGGACTTTGTCCACATTTATTCCCAGTCTGAAGTTAACCCCTTTTTGGGAAGCCTTCGATGAAGGAGTAAGGCGCTTCGCGACGACACTCGTCGGTTCTTGTTCGATTTCCGATTTCCACCTTGAAGATCCTTTTGGCCGCTACAGTGGTGACCCGGACGTGATCGTCACCCACTCCAACGACGCTCCTACTACGATGCGCTCAACTACGGTTAGCTACTCGCTGTTAATGCACTCAATGCTCCCCGCAACTCAACGGCCAACGCTAGCACACAACTCAACCGCAGTACAACGCACAGCGAAGTAACCTGCGCACGGTTCCTTACCTCGTTTACAGGAGGGGAGTGGTGTGGCGGTTCACCACACACGCAACCTCAATATGCCATCAACAACTGGGTGGCGCTGATTTACCATCTCGTTCCTACCACTATTCTAAATAACAACGATAGCAGTAGTATAAAAACCTAGGTAACTCATCTCCACCTCGAGGATTCTTTTGGTAGACTGTGGGTTACTGAGGCCGCTACAGAAGACTTAAAGTAACCGGGCTTCAAATTTTTGTTTATCAACTCTTGTTTTTTTTATTAATATAAAAGTACAGGGTTTTCTTTAGGGGATCTTAGTATGCACTGATTTTTGACAGCAAAATGAAATTTAATTTTATTAAATTTTTATATATCTTTAAAGTTAATTCTCAAATAGTTTAATAGATGCCGCCGCGAAACAGAATTTTTTTTTCTATACTTTCTTACACTTATTATCCCAATTTAGTATTTTTGAGCAATTTTTTGTGAGATTATGTGTTCTGTAACAATCTAACATGTGTTCTTTTAGAAAAGGACTACATATTACCTAAAATATTTCAATTACATCTTTGAAAAACAAATGTAAAACAATAAGTACGGTTTTCGCTTACGCTGCATGTGAAACATCCAATTGACTTGCCAATGCCTAAGATCACAGATCATCCGGCAAGTATGATGGTGAACATTGCCGGAACCGTTGCATATCAAACGGCCCTTTCCTGAACAGTGCCCGATGTACAACTTTTGGATCCCAGGACACGAACAAATTTGGAGGACCACAAAACATACATTGATTTTGATATATTTACTAATATGATTCTTTTCATGTTAAATTTGTAGAAATAAATAACATTTGGCAATTTTTTTTTATCTTAAATACACGAGTAAGCATTGCATATTTAAAATAAAATATTTTATTCTTTATTACATACTTAAAATATGACATAAGAGCATGAGCATATCATATTTTAAATACATACTTAGTAATCATTCGCCTGGCCAAGAGATAATTTATAAAAATAAAAAGGGTTAAAAATAACAATTAGTATTATATTTATGAGTAATTTTTTTGTGGCAAAAAAAACTTATTTTGACACATTTTTTCCTCAATATTCGTTTAAACAAATGTAGGGGCCTAATTGAAGTAAACTTTCTTACTTAACAGAGTATGATTTCCGGCAGGTCAAACAGGGGACGTGTCACGTGCCCATGCCGGCCCAGGCCCCCTTGAAGTGGGGGCCCTGGGCACGTGCCCTGTTTGACCTGCCGGAATTTAGGCGGTGTTCGTGCATTAAACTTACGGTCCAAGCACCACCGTCTGTTTCCATGTCACAGAACACGAATACAGGTCCTTTGGATCCATATGGCCTGATTCTGTATACACCAGTCACATTTTGAATGTCCCGTTGTACTTGATGGCAATCTCTCGGCAATTCTTCTACAGTTTCTGGATTCGATAAGGAAAAAGGTACATTTTAATATTTATAAAATTAGATTAATTTTTAGGTGTTAATTTTTTAACTATTCACTGGTTAAATGTAAAAAGAAATCCTAACTGTTAACTTGAAATTCGGTTAACACGAAATGTTTCGGTGCTCCCTTCGAGTTCGCGTTAACTGGTGTCGACTGTATTTTATTTTGTTTTGTTTTTACGGTTTATTTAGTTTTTATTTTAAATATAAATATCAGAACATTGATAACACAGAAAGTATAACTTTCAATTTACTAACGCACTTTATGAAAGATGGCAGCACCAAACGTTTAACAAATGTGGTGATTCTATGTAATTTCTACTATGGGTAAAAAAAACACGAACACACACAAACACAAAGTACAAAAACGCGTCTAAAAAACGAAATATTTATCTAAAGACAAAAATTAAATTGTAATTAAATAACGAATTTGACTGGGATATTAAATTTAGTTTGTAAAAATTATTATTATTTAAAAATTAGATGTGTCGTAGGACCATCTGCTTTAAAACTATTAAATTATGAAACCACTAAAACATATTTTATAAATAATAATAATTTAAATAAACTACATGTCATCTCGTAGTCAAATGTTGTTATTTAACTCCAAATAAACATATTGTCTTTTAAGAAGAAAAAAATTGTCAATTTGAATTAATGTTTCTGTAAGATTTAGAACCTAAAAATTTAATTATTTAATATCGATATAATTAGCTAATGTAATTAATTAATATACATAATAATTTTATTTTATTGTGTTTTTTAACCATACAAAATGGCTATCATTAACGGTCTTGAGGGGAGGGGGCGGGAGGGTTTGAAAACCCTAATCAATATATTATCAATATATACAGTTTAGGAAATTGATTTAAGTAAGTGCTTTTCCAATTGCATGCATTTGACAATCTTTAACTGAAAAAAATACCACATGGTCGGCCTTTTGGAGAGGGATGTAGAAACGGGAATGTTAATTGAGTTATTTGTATTATTAATATATAATTAAGTTATTTATATTATAAATATAATTAATTAATGTGTTATTATGGGGGAGGGGTTAGAAAATGGGGTTGGATATAGTGTATGAAAGATAGATCTCAGATAATTTTTACCTTTTAAATACCAAAACAATTGAAAATCGGACAGTTAGAATAGATGTTAAAAGTCGAGGTACGCGCGAATGGGTCAAAATCTCCATAAAATTACTAAGCAACATTTTTTGCTTCTTTCGAATAAAAAAAAGTAGAATACAAATCAGACAAAAGATTTTAAAAAATGAGTGAAAACTGAAATCGGGTTGTTTCAGGTAACGAAGTTTCTTCCAGCTTTTATTCTTGCAATCGGTCATCGGTGCTTCGATTGGTCCTTTGTACCCACGTTACATTGATTCACCAATCGAGGCCCGAAGAAAAAATCCTTTTCAATTACATTTCTGTTACAACTCAAGACCTGAAACATGTCCATTGACAATAGGAATGATTCTTATGACTTCACGCTCTCTATACTGCGATTTCATTGGTTGTTTTGTTTTCTTTTACAAAGTGTTGAAACAAGCCCATTAATTGGTAAAATAAATATATCTTAACAGAATTCAATTAAGTTATATTTGGAATAATTTTCTGAAAGAAATAGGCAAAAAAATGATAAACCACAAGCACTGTAAATCTGGGCATATGTGGACAGGACATGGGGAACCTTCGTCAAAAGTCGCCACTCTTCCTTCAAGACGTTACAGTTTTCAATTATAAGTGGTTGCTTTGGTCTTAGGGCATATGACGTGGGCGGTGGGCACACAAAAACAATCACTGAAAATACGTTCGGTAACGTCTCAAAGGGAGAGTTATGATGTTTGTTTGACAAACATCCACACACATATATATATATATATATATATATATATATATATATATATATATATATATATATATATATATAATATATATATATATATATATATATATATATATATATATATATATATATATATATATATATATATATATATATATATATATATATATATATATATATATATATATATATATATATATATATATATATATATATATATATATATATATATATCCTATCCCCCCGTTGTTTCACGAGGGCTCTGGCAACAGCTCCGCGGTCTTGTTTTCAGTTTTCTCGAATTACTTTTGCCTTGGTATTCCAAATTGAGTTATCTAAGAATATTTCAGTTGTTATTTTTTTTTAATTCCAACTTCTTTCAATGCAAGTTTTTCTTGATAAATGATTAAAACAAACAAGAGCACGGCAAGAAGTTGTAATTTTAAAAAATAACACCTAAAATAACTTATTCTTCATTCTTAGAAAACTCAATTTCGATATCAACAAAAGTAATTCAAGAAAAGTGAAAACAAGACCGCAGAGCTGTTGCCAGATCCCACGTTAAACGTAGCCCTTTAAACTCTTTACGATAACTCGGGGTACTCTTTACGATAACTTACGATATACGGGCTCGAGCCCCCCTCCCCCCCTGACTGCGACAAAGTGCCCTTTCATCCAAATTAATGTTCTCAAATTTGTATAATTTTAAAATAAATGAAATTACAAAAAGGTATTTTAATGCAAAAAAAGCTAATTTGCACAATATTCCTGCAAAATGGAACCATAAACATTGCTCATAATGTCATGCTGCTGCAACATGAACTAAATGAAAATATAGAATTTTCATTAAATAAAATAAATAATAATTTAATAAAATCTTTTGTATTAATTTATGGCCGAAATGATCAATAGTGATTAGTCCCAAATGAAAAGAACCAGCAGGTAGTATGGAATGAAAAACAAGACAATCTAATTTAATAAAATACATCGTTTATTTAGAGAGCATAATTACATGGGAATACATTCTATAAACAATTTTATCAAAATATGACCTTGTAAAGTTTGTGACAGGAGGGAGGACAATATTTAATTATAAAATTTTTTTTATGCTAACTAAACCCTATGCTACTTTAGTTAAAGCCTAACTAACTATAAACTCTCTGCCCGACGAATAATTGAAATCAAATTGTAAAAAAAAGATTTTAAAACTCACTAATTCGCCTTTCATCTACTTCTGGGGTGTTGGTCACTATCTGTTAGATGACGGGATATTCATGGGCGTAGATTCGCTGGGAAATGTCCTGGGGATGAGGCCGGTGTGCATGGCAGCCTGGGTTCGGTGACGGCTGTCCTGGGCGTCGACCTTGTAGAAGATTGGCCTGGAGTGTTGACAGCGTAGTGATTCGGTGGTGGCTGTCCTAGGGTTCGGAGGACTTCGGTGACAGCGTGGATATCTTGAGTATAGTGGATATCTTGAGTATAGTGCTCGCGATGACCGCTTAGAGACGATGGGGTTCTGTGGACAGCACAGACTCTCTTTGCATCATGGGCTCGACGAGGTAGAGACGATGGGGTTCAGTGGCAACGCATCTCGCTCTGGAACAATGGGCTTGACATCAGCGTAGTTTTCGCTGGGACGAGACTCGCAAAGACCGCGTAGTGGCTGGCTGAGGACGTTGTCAGCCCAGTCTACTTCGGCTATGGGCGCTTGAAGTTCCCTGCGTTTGTGTGGAGACATCGGGTCGCTATCTCGCTCTCTTAGTTTTATTTTCAACTTCCTTACTTCCCCATCACTTGGTTTCTGCTCCAATTCCCAAAAAGTTTCTCATCCTTTCACTCTCTATCTTCACGATGGGCGTTACTTATTTTTGTATTCTGATCCTCATAGGACATCACCTCCAGTTACCACCCTTGTGGGATGTTCATTTTGCCGTGATAGGTCCAAGTGGTTCCGTGGCTGTGAACCCTTCACCAATCCTCGTGCCTGTGAAAAAACCTCCCCAACGCTGGTTTTCCAGGAATTCTTAATTGGACTCCCTGCCGCGGCAATCGTAAAACTGCCTCCCTGGTCTAGGCAGCCTAAAATTTATGGCCCTATCTTGGCGACAGTGGTCTGCAAGAAATCCCTAACAATCAAGTTTTATGACCCTAACCTCTGTGTCCAATGTCTCAAGTGCTCCCTAATGGTTTTTTTTTCGTCCAGTTCCCACAACAAGACCTATTTCACTAACATTTTAGAAACAAGTTATATTGTCGGAATTTTCATAGTTCGACAATAATCACTTTCCAAAATTAATCATTTGATACGAATTGTCATGCAGACGACTTACTAAACGGACGACGGCTTTAAAAAATTGATTTTGCCTGTTTCTAGACTTCTACCAACTGAAGTCTCTACACTCTTAAAACAAAAGAGTGAATTTTTCACTCAAAAAAAGAGCGAAATATATTTCAACAACAATCAATCCTTCTGAGTGTTTTTTCGCTCAAAAAGAGTGAATTTTTCACTCAAAAAAAGAGCGAAATATATTTCAACAACAATCAATCCTTCTGAGTGATTTTTCGCTCAAAAAAGAACACTTTGTGGAAAAAGAGGAATTTTTGAATCACTCTTCAAACGAGTGAAATACAATTCACTCTTTTTCGTGATAGGTCCAAGTGGTTCCGTGGCTGTGAACCCTTCACCAATCCTAGTGCCTGTGAAAAAAAACTTCCCACAACGCTGGTTTTCCAGGAATTCTTAATTGGACTCCCTGCCGCGGCAATCGTAAAACTGCCTCCCTGGTCTAGGCAGCCTAAAATTTATGGCCCTATCTTGGCGACAGTGGTCTGCAAGAAATCCCTAACAATCAAGTTTTGACCCTAACCTATGTGTCCAAAATGTCTCAAGTGGTCCCTAATGGTTTTTTTTCGTCCAGTTCCGACAACAAGACCTATTTCACTAACATTTTAGAAACAAGTGATATTGTCGGAATTTTCATAGTTCGACAATAATCACTTTCCAAAATTAATCATTTGATACGAATTGTCATGCAGACGACTTACTAAACGGACGACGGCTTTAAAAAATTGATTTTGCCTGTTTCTAGACTTCTACCAACTGAAGTCTTATTCAGGCTGTAGAACTAGTAAAATTTTTAAATATTGTTTTTTAGACATGTGCGAAAAGGGCTCTTAGTTTAAAATATGATTTTGAAATCTATGTTCTCCGAATGGCCAAACGGCAAAAATTTAGGGAAACCCAACCTGCTGGAAACTGCCGAATCATATTACAGAAAATATTTATTTATTCTGTACTTTGACCAAATAATAAGTGAGCTTGTGCGGAGGCTTGAAAATATGTAGTATGGCTGGCTACTTCATCAAAATTTCAGTATTTTACTTCCATGTTACTGTAATAAGGCTACTTTTGATGATATAAGTGGGGCTGTGAAATTTTATTCGAGTGATATGAGTAGCGATTAATTAATTATTATAAGTGAAGTTGATCTTTGGAAGAAAAAGTGGGAAAATTTTGACGAATCTCAATAAAGTCAACATCAGCGATTGAAGCTTTGAGTGTTCCTGAAACTAATATCATTTTCCCAAACGTTGCGAAAATGATGAAATTTTTTTGTGTTCTTCCAGTAACAACAGCAAGAGCTGAAAGGACTTTTATCACTTTAATGCGTCGAACATTCGTTCTACGATGAGAAAGGAACGTTTATCAAATTTGGCATTAATCTCCATTCACAGGAAGGAAGGTTGACATTGGAAAAATAATAGATAAAATTGCACTAAGGGCAAAAATAAAGGGGACTGAATTTTGTAATTTGATAATTAATCACAAGAGTTTGTGAAGTGCTACTTATTGCTATATCAATCATTATTTGTGAATTTTAATATACCAGCAAAGATGTTACTTGTATCATATCCATTTCTATTTTGAAGCCCACAAAATAAATCACTTTCAGGCAAAATATTTCTTTAGAATCATCAGCGATCGTTAAATAATAATAAAAAGAAAAAGAAGAAACTGTATATCTTTTATAAATTATTTAATTTGAAACTTGAAACATGCTTTTGAATTTAAATGTATCTTTTTGGACGAGGGTTTGTTTTTAACAATTGACGAAAATTGCAACTTTTAAAATTTTGCTTTATCCCATAGCTTTTGGAATTCATTCGATTTCTAGGTAGATGAACGAATTTTTAGCCAACCTAACTTATCGACATAGTTTTAAAGAATCGCTGTTAAAAATTTCATAATCGTATGTCAAAAAACGACATAGATATCAGAGTTGTTGTAAAACATTTTACTCCTTTTCACCCATTTTAACAAATTTGAATTTTTTGGTTTCGATTATTTTCCCTGGGGTTCCAATTCCAATGTAAGAACTATTTTCGTGCCAATTTTCAGAATTCTAGTAATTTTAGTTTCCTTAGGGAATTTTTTATCAACCACTCACTTTCTTAAGCGTTTTTTCCAGCAGTCAAGTTTGTAAAACATTATTGTAAATTTAGTACATTAACAGGTATTTCAAAAATAGCATTTTGGAAACTTAACATTTCAAAAATTTCCCCGACCCCCCCCCCCCCCCCCCTCAGATCCTGGGGGTAATCCAGACCCTCAGGAATAAGTGTAAAAGTGCCCTTCTGAAGTTAAGCCCCCTCCTTCAAAAAATCCTGGCTGTAGCTACACAAAAGTCAATCGAAGGCACCAGAATTTCTCTTCATAGCAGTCACGACCACTTTCCTGATCAGTATCGGGTTTCTGCTTCAATAATGTCAGTGTACCATGCAAATGTGGTTAATAAAGCCATGGTTTACCTTCTAAAATTACGAAAATGTACTATTCTTCCCAATTCTACTCTTCCCAAAAGAAGACTCTTCCCTTTTACGAAGCGGGGCGGGTGAGGAGAAACGTGAAGGGACTTCGAGTTTGGAAGACAAAAAAACGTGATGATTCGACCGTCAATTATTATGTGTGTGCAGTAAACGTGTGCATTATTATTTATATATTAATAAAAAGACTAATAAGAGCATAATATTTAAAGTTATTTAAAAATTACAGTCGAAATATTTTTATTAAAGATGTTTATGATATGAAATAAGAAATATAAAGAATGTAAAATTGTGGATACGTTAAATGCAATATTTTATTTTAAAAAAAATATCTGAATAAAAGTATCTTTAAATTTCAATTTTTAATATATATTTCAGAAAATATCGTAGTTTATAAAATATTTTATAAAACAACATGTGCATTTAACTTTTCATTTAAAATATAAAAAATATTTTTTTAAAAAAAATGGTATTAATAAAACATACAAATCAAATTTAAAAAGTTATAATTATATTTAAATTTAGCTTTGAATGAAAAAATAGATTAATAAACATTACAATAAGTTTTAAAACGAAACTTTTTGAACGTTAGTAAAATGCCTTCGTATCCTACTCAATTTTAAACCATAAATAATTTTAAAAACGTACAAAAGATCAAACGTATAACTGAACAAAGTTTCGTTAACGAACAATGTAAAATAATAATTGTATTCATCTTCATGCATTATCTATTTAAAAGAGTTTTTTTATTAATAGATTCACATGATGCGCATAAAAAGGTGTACCTCAATTTTTTTTTGTTTTATTGATAAAATATGTTTTAGAAACAGAATTACACAAAGAACTTGAAATATCAGTAAATGGACTGTGGTCTATAAAGAATTGCATTACCTTGTTTAGACCTACAAAATCTTTCGTCATTCTTGCATGAGTTAGGTCAGCCGGAAACACTGGTCAGCAAACTCATTGCATAAGTTATTTCACTGCATTTCGAATGATCCAGGTTCCATGTTGACTTTCAGTCATTCCTTCTCCATTCTTTTAGTAAATTTCATGAGGGTTTGTTCAATATTGCTTATTATTGGGGACTCCATGTTTGTTATTCATTGAAGCATGTCTTTGAGTCACAAAGCAGCAAACTTTTGTTGGACATCTCAATAATTACAAGGGGTGGTTCCGTCGCGTGCAGTGAAAAATTTCGGCAATTTTTTCATCGTTTCCTTCCAAAATCCTCTTTGTAAATATATAAGTTTTAAAAAACCAATAGTATATTCTTTGTCAACATAACATTTCCTTTAATTTGATATCAAACTCGACTTATTATGGTTTCTTGTTATTTTTAAAAAAATTTGTTTTTTTCAAGATGGCGGCCAATAAACGTATTTTGCGGGACATTTCGGGTTGCAAATTTTAGTATGTTAATTATAAGCATGTTTCCTACCAATTGTAACAAAAATAGTTTCTGGCTTAATTAATTTCACCCTTAACTCTATTTCGACTATACTATTTTTCGAGCTGCAAGTGAAAATTTTGGACTTTCCACATTCGGGCGGAATTTGCCTGATTTTCAGCGCGCTGTAGCAACTGAACTATTAGTCTGAAATAAATAGTGTATTTGACTTTTATTTAGCTTGTTTGGAGTACTTTAACTTTTGTTTTGACGTTTATGTTGAGAAATCAATACATTTCCTGCAAGAAGGAAAACACCTAAAAAATTAAAAAAATAAGTAAATAAATAAAAATATTGGGGTAAAATTTTGGGATTTTTTCGATTTTGTTAAATGTTCCCATGCCCGAATTTGTTCACAAAGTTGATATTCGGATTATTCAGCACCCTCGAAAACATATAAAACCGTTGAGAAAACAATTCCTGTATTTTTTTCCTGAAACGCCCCTTTTTGACGACTTGGTTACTGAACTATAAAGCATGCGACTCTTGTCCCGTAGCCCCTCAGTTCAAATCTTGGCTGCCCCATGAAATTTTTCCCCCCTCTTCTGGAAGTAATTTTGCAATCACACAGATGGCGCCACTATTTATCTTCTTTTCCTCCTCCTCTGTCCCATTCATTTCCTCCCCTTCACATTCCTTTCCCGTTTTGCGCAGGTGTCGCTAGTGTCTAAGGGAAACTCCAGCGTTGTTTCGATGCCATGTTGGATTTTATTCTCTTGAACCAATCTTTTCTGAAGCTTCAAAGGTTATTAATAATTTATATCATTTTATATTTGAAGTCTTTTAATCTTGGAATATGTTGTTTAGATCACTACAATATGTGTGAAAGTTGGTGCTTGTTTTTAAATTTAGTGCATGCACGTGTGGTCACAATTTTTTCCTTTCTTATTGTTGATATTTCTGGCATAAACTTTTTAGTACATTTTAATTCTGTAATTGACTTGAATTTAGTTTCTTTTAATAACTTGGTTTTTTTTTAATAACTTGTGTATTTTCCAACTAACTATGCCGTTCTTGAATGAACTGCCACCTATCGACTGTATGATTGGAGGAATGAGAAGGTGTCGCTTTGCAGAATGCAAGTTAAGCATGAAGAGTTTCTGTGCAGTAGAGGCTTGCTGAAAGACTTTCTTCAGTTTTATAGATGAACGAAAAATATTTGCTGAACTTGAAAAAGAAAGAAAATCTCTATCATATCATGTTTTTAGGAAATAATTGGAAATAAAAAACGTGAAAGTATTTTTAAACTTTAAAATGTGCTTTAATTTAATTGTTCTGGACTATCCATGTTTATACAAAATAAGTTAAGCAATTTAGTTTTCATGTCGTCAAGATAAACATTTTGAAAAGCTTCCTTTGAAGAGACACTTTGATATTGCAATTATCATTTTTGAAAATAAATAATGATATAAATCTTTTTTCTTGATAAAATTGTTTGTTTTTTCTATAACCCAAACAACCATGTGTTAAGACAAATCAATATAAACAACGAACGCTATTCAAAATTTAGATACAATTACTACCACTATTATTTTACAAAAAATGTTTATACAAAAAAAAAACATTGTCAACAATGACATTCGTTGTGTAATAATTTATTAATTTAAGTAGTTCGAAGACTGTGCAGGTCTTTGAACTGAAATACGAATATGAATTACTCTTTTTACTGGTATTAACAGAACAATATTACGTATCACATAACCGTTCGAACATTTGGCTCTCATAGCCCTTTAAGATCGGCTATCAGATAGCGCTGATTTAAGTTTATCAGACCACATTTTAGAATTTTATCGAAAAAATTCCTTAAGCAGCATCAATGCCAGCAACTCCTTAAAAACAAAGTCATTTTTTATACAAATAACGAATGGTACAAGTCAGCTGCTTCGGTATCGATATTTTTGAAAAGCTTGAGAATTCTCTTTTAGCTCGGTCTTAAAGGGATAGACGTTTTTGTGTCCTTACATTCGGGGTGTTGTTAACTAGCGGCAGTATTTCGATGCTAATTTGGATTTTATTATTTTGAACCAATCATTTCTGAAGGTTATTAATAATTCATATCATTTTTTTAAAGTCTTTTAATCTTGGAATATGTTGTTTAGATCAGTACAATCTGTGTAAAAGTTGGTGTTTGTTTTTAAATTTCGTGCATGTAACATGCACGAAATTTAAAAACAAACACCAACTTTGCAGAATGCAAGTTAAGCATGAAGAGTTTCTGTGTAGTAGAGGCTTGCTGAAATACTTTCTTCAGTTTTATAGATGAACCAAAAATATTTGCTGAACATGAAGAAGAAAGAAAATCTCTATCATATCATGTTTTTAGGAAATAATTGGATTATGAAATAAAAAACGTGAAAGTATTTTTAAACTTTAAAATGTGCTTTAATTTAATTGTTCTGGACTAGCCATGTTTATACAAAATAAGTTAAGCAATTTAGTTTTCATGTCGTCAAGATAAACATTTTGAAAAGCTTACTTTGAGGCGACACTTAGATATTGCAATTATCATTTTTGAAAATAAATAATGATCTAAAAAAAAATTTCTTTATAAAATTGTTTATGTTTTTTGTTATAACTTAAACAGCCATGCTTCAGACAAATCAATATAAACAACGAACGCTATTCAAAATTTAGATTCCTTTACTACCACTATTATTTTACAAAAAATTTTATAAATAAAAAAAACAATGTCAAACACCTAGATTAGGGATAAAACGCTCAACGGATCAAATCTTATGACTTCGGAAAACTCGGACGATCCCGATAGTGATGAGCGGTCCAGTTCCTTTTGAGGACCCGTTCCAGTCCTTTTGTGGACCCGTTCATTCCGGACCGACACACTCACCCCCCCCCCCCCCCAATTCCTCCCCCTTTTTTTCGAAAGTGGTTTTGACGACACATGAACGAAACCCTGACCGGTTTGTAATTTGATGAGGGGGGGGGGTCGAGAATACCCCTTGTCAGCGGAATGTGAGTGTACTTTTGCTGTTGGTTATTGTGTGGGGGTTGGGGGGAAAAGTGGGGGAATTTCTTGGAAATCCTTTTTTTAGGGAGATAGTACGTGTACTCGCTTCCGCTCTCTCTCTGTGGTTGAAGGAAAAAAGTGTTTTGAGCAACTCTCTTCTCGTATGCTTCCGAGGTTCAATGTTATGCTTATAAGATAAGTCTTTAAACGTTAAAAATGTAATTATTAGCTTGCGTAATAGTTATTTAGAATTATGTTTTGAAGCTTCTTAGTTTTAGTTATGAAAAAATTCACAAACACTGTACGCAAAAGACATTGCTTCCGTGTGAGTTAAGAACAATTAAGTCAAACAATAAACATGAGGACTGACGACTAAGTTTTATACACCGTCCCCTCTGTAGTTTGAAGGTTTTTAAATTACTTTAAGCCAACCTTTTATGACCTTTATAAAACAACGCTGAATAAATATTTAGCGTGCCTTTAAAACAAAAGAATATCTATGTCTTGGAAAAAAATTAGAATTTAAAATGGAATGTTAATTTATCGGAAAGAACAGGTGGTAGGATCGAGACTATTATTATTATTTGCTGAAAAGATTTGAAAAACGACAAAGAGTTTATTTAAAATAGGGGTTTAAAAAACTAAAGAATTGCAGTCGGACCGACATTCCTGGATTTTGGAATGAACCGTTCCGGACCGAAAGGGTACTACTATTTAAAAAAACATATTTAAAATACAGTAAGGTTGGTTTAAATTATCATCGCACTAGAGCTACATTGGGGAGTTATAATTTAGACCCACAGTCAAGTGACGAGCCGACGCCTGAGTAGGCAACCGATAAAACTTTTAAGTGCGACATCGCACTTTGGGACTCACCGGGACTTTGGAATATATATTGGGTGTTATTCGTCAAACTGTCGGGCTTTTCAGACCTTTTATAGTTTTTACAGTTATTTTGGCAAACCCCGGATCCGATACTGGGACCTTCCTCTTGTTAGGCAAGCGCTTTACCGACTGGGCTCCCCATTTAATATTCGGACTGACATTCCCTGATTTTGGAACGAGCCGGTCCGGTCATTCGTTCCAGACCAAAAGGGTACTACTACTTAAAATACAGTAAAAGTGCACCGAAAATATAAATTTTATGCTGGAACGAGAAGATAGGGTAACAATGTTCAAGCAAGTCAAAGGTAAAACATAAATTTAGCATTCGGACCGACAGTCTTGGATTTTGGAACGAACCGGTCCGGTCATTCGTTCCGGACCGAAAGGGTACTACTTTTTAAAATACAGTAAACATTCATCAAAAATATACATTTTATGCTGGAACGAGAAGATAGGGAACAATGTTCAAGCAAGTCAAAGGTAAGACATAAATTTAGCAGTCGGACCGAAAGTCTTGGATTTTGGAACGAACCGGTCCGGTCATTCGTTCCGGACCGAAAGGGTAGTATTTTTTAAAATACAGTAAAAATTCAACAAAAATATACATTTTATGCTGGAACGAGAAGATAGGGAAACAATGTTCAAGCAAGTCAAAGGTAAGACATAAATTTAGCAGTCCGACAGTCTTGGATTTTGGAACAAACCGGTCCGGTCATTCGTTCCGGACCGAAAGGGTACTACTTTTTAAAATACAGTAAAAGTTCACCGAAAATATACTTTATATTCTGGAGCGAGAAGATCGGGAACAATGTTTATGCAAGTCAAAAGTAATATACGTTCAATTGCCGGACCGACATTCCCTGATTTTTGAACGATTTTGTCCAGCTTCCGGACCGAAAATATATCAGTATACAGTCCGACCGACATTTACTTATTTTGGAACGAATCGGTCCGGTCATCAGTTCCGGACCGAAAGGGTACTATACTATTTAAAATACAGTAAAAGTGCACCGAAAATACACATTTTATGCTGGAACGAGTAGATCGGGAAACTAAGTTAAAGCAAGTCAAAATTAAGACACAAATTTAGCAGTTGGACCGACATTTTCGGATAATGGAACGAACGCGAACCGGCCGGTCATCCGGTCCGGACCGAAAGTTACTACTATTTAAATTAAAATAAAAGAGTGCACAATTAAAATATACATTATATACTAGGACGAGAAGATCGTGGCCGGTCGTTCCGCACCGCAAATTTAATGGTATAATTGAAGTAACCAATTAATCCATTTGGACCGATGGAATCGGTAACGAGCGATCGGGACCGGTCGTTCCGCATCGCAAATCTCAAAGTCGTTTCATGATATTTATGCATGGTCAAGTGACGAGCGATCAGTTGGGCTTTACAGACATTTTATAGGTTGGCAGTTATTTTGGCAAAGCCCGGGTCCGATCCTGGGACCTTCCGCTTGTTAGGCAAGCGCCTTACCGACTGGGCTCCCCATTTAATATTCGGACCGACATTCCCTGATTTTCCGGACCAAAAAGGTATCAGTATATGACAATCCGACCGACATTGACGGATTTTGGAACGAGCCGGACCCGTCATTCGTTCCAGACAAAAAGGGTACTACTATTTAAAATGCAGTAAAAGTGCACCAAAAATATAAATTTTATGCTGGAACGAGATGATCGGGAAACAATGTATATAAGATAGTTAAAAGTAATAAACATTTAATAGTCGGACCGACATTTCCTGATTTTTGAACGATTCGGACCGGCTTCCGGACCGAAAAGATATCAGTATATGACAGTCTGACCGACATGTACGGATTTTGGAACGAACCGGTCCGGTCATCCATTCCGGACCGAAAGGGCACTACTATTTAATTTAAAATAAAGTAAAAGTGCACCGAAAATATAAAATAATGTGCTGGAACGAGAATATCGGAAACAATGTTTAAGCAGGTCAAAAGTAAAGCATACATTTAGCAGTCGGACCGACAGTCTCGGATTTTGGAGGACCGAAAGAGTTCTACCAGTTAAAATACAGAAAAGTGCGCATAAAAATACATATTATTTACTGGAGCTAGAATATCGGGATACAAAGTACAGGGCAGTCAAAAGTAATACACATTTAATAGTCTGACCGACATTCCCATATTTTTAAATGATTTGGTCCGGACTCCGGACCGACATTCATGGATTTTGGAACGAACCGGTCCGGTCATCCATTCCGGACCGAAAGAGTACTACTATTGAAAATACAGTAAAAGTGCACCGAAAATATACATTATATACTGGAACGAGAAGATTTGGAAACAATTTTCAAGCAAGTCAAAAGTAAAACATAAATTTAGCAATCGGACAGACATTCACGGATTTTGGAACGAACCGGTCCGGTCATCGCCATTCCGGACCGAAAGAGTTTAACCTGTTAAAATACAGAAAAGTGCGCCGAAAAATACATATTATGTATCTGAAGCGAGAATATCGGGATCCAATGTACAGGTCAGTCAAAAGTAATATACATAAATAGTCGGACCGACATTCCCTGATTTTTGAATGATTTGGTCCGGATTCCGGACCGAAAAGATAGATATTAGTATATGACAGTTTGACCGACATTCACGGATTTCAGAACGAACCGGTCCGGTCATCCGTTCCGGACCGAAAGGGTATTGCTATATACAGAAACGAGACTGGAATAAGATCATGACTCAATGTTGTTGCCAGTCAAAAATGTTTGTTTAACAATCGGGAAGACTCTCAAAACCCAGGGAATATTCATATTTAAAGCTGCAAGATAGAGTTCTTCACTCCAACTTCAGGTAAAATTCTAAGTTTCATATTTCTGTAAGTTCTAAATTTTTTGAAATAAAAGAAAAAAAAATTCGCAAAAAGTTCAAAATTATGCAGTTGGAACGATGGACCCGTTCCTTTTGAAACAGTGTACCGGACCGATTCGTTCCATTTGAGGACCCGTTCCTTCGGACCCGTTCATTCCGGACCGACCCATCACTAGATCCCGATGCCGACCCGGATTTCGTTGCCGGGCTCTCTTCTAAATCTTTCACGGAATTAATGACTATGAGCTCATCACCAGATTTAAGCCATGCGAGAAGGAAAAAGTAAACGCGTAATTGAATAGCATTAACGAGGCATTCTCGATGAAATTTGATGATTTCCTTGCTAAGGCTAAAACACCGAAAAATCCGCACTTCGGCCATAAGCCGCAACTCTTTAATCCCGATGCTAAATTGACTAAATCTAAAACTAATTTGACGCCCGAAACTAAAACTAATGATCCTACCACCACCCCTGCCGAAAAAGTTACCAAAAACGATGAATTTGTCCAGTTCCTAAGAGAT
Source organism: Oedothorax gibbosus (assembly GCA_019343175.1). Classification (NCBI taxonomy): domain Eukaryota; kingdom Metazoa; phylum Arthropoda; class Arachnida; order Araneae; family Linyphiidae; genus Oedothorax; species Oedothorax gibbosus. The sequence goes on from JAFNEN010000359.1 coordinate 422,068, forward strand.
TAACTGCCCGTACTAAAACTCCGGAAAACCCGACCGATATTCTTATTACAAATTCTTTCCAACTCCAACCGATTGCGGACGAGCCCGCTGACAGCAGCGCCGCCTCCGAGGAGTGTATCCTTCCGCCGATCAAACCAATTATGCAAAAAGCCAACGCTAATTACAAATCTCTCCTAAATGAAATTATTAGCCAAATTAAATCCGACCTAAACTGCAGAGTCCAAGGCGACTATATCCGCATTCAGCCCAACTCGGAGTCTCGGACCTTGAATTCCTTAACATAAATGAACTCCTAACGGCTAAAAAAGCCGATTTCCATACTATATCAATCACCATAAACTTCGTCCGATCAAAGTTTGCTTGAAGGGACTGCCAAGAACCACCCCTGTTGAGGAAATTACCGATGAGCTTAGAGCTCTCGGCTTCAAAATCGATAAAGTCGCTCAACTCAAAAATCTCAGGACCCGATTTCCATACCCGATCTTTCAAGTAACCATTTCTGACAAAAAGCAAGCCGCCGACCTCTACAAATTGGAATCCCTCATGTATATGAGAATTTCTGTAGAAGAATATGTTAGGCCAAAACAGCCGCTGCAATGCTTTAACTGCCAATCGTTTTTCCACCATTTGTACACTTGCAAAGCACAACCGAAATGTGTTAAATGTGCCGGCAATCACCGCACCCAAGATTGCACAAAAGATCGAGAAACCAAACCATCTAAGATGGTCCATCTTGCACAAATTGCGGAGGGGATCACACTGCCTCTAGTAGGATGTGTCCTAACCGACCCAAAATCAGCATCGCTGGCAAATTTGACCGCGAAAACCACCAATCATACGCAAAAATCGACGCAAGTAACTTGACTCAACACAGCCAAATGACGGATAATCAGTTTTCTGACCATATCTACAAAATATCTTTAAAATCTTAATGGAAACTTTCTCAAAAACTGTAGCTGACCAACAGCAACAAATCATCCAAATTTCAAAAGAATTCACCGCTGCAATAGTTAATATCATGAAACTTATCGAAAAAATCGCCGCCAAAAATTAGATCCGCCTAACATTTTGGCTAAATCGCATGAAATTTTCGTCTTCTGACCCAACGAGAGAAACCTTTTTTGAAGGTTTCAGCTTTGGTTTCGGAGGAACTCTGGTATTCCCGAAATATGGACCATTGATGATTGCACTTCTGTACCGGCAAAGATTTGTCTTCCGCCGCATCTTTCTCCGACCTTTTCCGTCCAATTTCTCCCGATGTCTAGAGGGCGCCCCGGTCGCCATGTTGCTCCCAGGTGGGCGGGACTTGTATCCCTCCGCCGTCAAATCGAAGCCGCTTAAACTACGACTTATTTTCTCATGTTTTCTATCTTTTTGGCAAAATATCGTTCATGTTTTTTACCCCACCATGATTAGTATAGATAATAGAAAGAGTAGCAGATCTGCCCCTAGGGGAAAAGGTGAAGCCACTTTTCCACCAGTATCCCATAAGGCAGTTCGCAAGCCAAAACATCCCGCTCGCCCATGGCGTGCCATAAGCCACCAGATGGCACCATGAGATAAATTCGACTAATAAAAAATATATATTAAATATTAACTTGTTAAAACTTAGTTTTGCTAGCATAAGTTTATCACTGGATATGTTTTGATAATTTCTGGTAGATATGAGGTATTTATTATTAAAAGAAGCATTTTAAAAATGCAATTTTTATTGCATGTAACTCTTCGGCAAAAGCAGTTTCTTGCCGACCAGTATCCCGTGATGCATTGCGAAAACGGCGAAAAGCGGATTAATCACATATTCGTGGGATTTGTATTGCGTTGTACGGGGATTGCGCAATCGATGGGCATATCTGCTACACTTTCTATATCTATAATGATTAGGAGACGAGAGCGCCTTCGGCGCTAGTTCTTCGTAAATTTCTAAAAGCGTAGCGTAGCGTCAATCACCTACTTGATTTATGCCGTCTTAATTTAAGTAGTTTGAAGACTGTGCAAGTCTTTGAACTGAATTACGAATATAAATTACCCTGGTTACTGGTATTAACAGAATAATATTAGGTATCAAGTAACCGTTCGAACGTTTTGGCCCTCATAGCCCTTTAAGACCGGCTATCAGATAGCGCTGATTTAAGTTTATAAGACTACATTTTAGATTTTTATCGAAAAAATGCCTTAAGCAGCATCAATGCCAGCAACTCCTTAAAAACAAAGTAATTTTTTATACAAATAACGAATGGTACAAGTCAGCTGCTTCGGTATCGAATCGATATTTTTAAAAATCTTGAAATTCTCTTTTAGCTCGGTTTTAAAGGGATAGACGTTTTTATGTCTTATATAGGGATGTTGTTAACTAGCGGCAGTATTTCGATGCTAATTTGGATTTTATTCTCTTGAAAAAAATAGTTTCTGAAGCTTCAAAGGTTTTTTAAAACTTAATATTTAATTAAATACTTTTTTTTTCGACATTTTAACCACGATATTCGAAATCGGCTCCGTTCTCTTTTTAGAATAATGTATTTTTAGGCGTTTTTAAAAAATATGGGATTGGGGTTGTTGCACGTCGTGGATGGCAACAGCTCCAACGGTTTGTTGTCATTTCTTGCCTGGAATTATTTATGTTTTAGTATTCGAAAATGAGTTTTCAACGAATATTTTACTTATTGAATTTTTTAAAATGCTAAACTCTTGCTGCGCTGTTGGTTGCTCAAAGCATTTGTTAAAGATAGCTTGCATAGAAAGAAAATGTTCTTTTAATATATATCGGTCATTTTGAGAGTGAAACCGAAGCCACCAATGAAATCGCAGTACGTGAACCCGAAGCAACCAATGAAATCCAGCACGATGAAAATGAAAACAAGAGCGTTACATTATTTGAAACATTCTCATTGTCCATTACCACCGTTATTCTTCAATATATGACAAATTTGTTTAGATAGTTGGCAAGTTGAGTTTTTAATTAACACTGGGAAATTTTTGAAAACATTATCAAAATTTAGGTTTTACTTGACTTTTCATATTTAAATGTAAACAAGAAAAAAATTTCGTCAACAATAACTTCGTTCTTAAAACAACTTATATATTTATGGTCTCCTTTTGTTTCAGGATATACATTCTTTTTTTTAATAAGACTATTTACTTTACTAAAATTTTACTTTAATTTTTAAAAAATATTTTTTTTTAGGTTGTGTGTGAAGCATTTTTTAAAAAATTTAGTTACGAAATTTCTAATATAAAAAAATAATTAAAAATAGATAAAGTTACAAAAAAATACATTGTCTAATCAAGCATACTGCCCCATAAACAACATACCTATCTCCAGTTCCTTCAACCCAATGGTGCAATATTTTTTTGCAAAATAAATCTTTTAATAATTCATAAAAATTATTTAAAAATGGCTTATTTTTCATCGGTACGTCACGTGATCACAAACACGTCGATTTGGGTGACGTCACTAGTATATATAAACAAACCGGTGTGATGTTGTTTTTTTTTTGCTTGCAATTAAACTGGGTTTAATCTAATTTACTACTAAAATAAGAACTATATAGATACTGGAAGGAGGTTTTACAAAAGCGGACAGTTCAAATTTGCATAATGTAGATCTAGCACATATCTCTGAAGTCATTTCAATGATACATATAATTATCTGGTAAGAGATAATAACACATCTTGTACAAAAGTTCAGCATACCAATGGACACCAAGAGGCTTCTCAACATTGTTTGACATATCTTCTTCAGAAGTAAACAATTATAAGAAATGCATTGCAGCCTTCTTTGAATTTAAAAGCAATCGGATAGGAGTATAAGCTGCATGGGCGATTTTATGACTCTCAATCATTGCGTAACAACTCGCCAATACATCATTAACGGCAATCGAACCTTCTTCGGTCAACGGAGCGTAATGTTCATTTTCGTTGACTGTTATTATATTGACCACTTTTCGAAGTTCGATTCCAGAAGAATTATTTTTAACAAACAGATAATGACCGACTTCCACATTTTTCGCAAAAGTAACATAGCTGTTGGAAATGTTAGTTAAGCTTTTGTCGATGGTAACGAAAATTAAATGGGAAGAAGTTAAAACTATTTGTGATTTTTTCTCTGTTGTTATGATATTATAAACTCGATTCGTATTTTGTTCTCGATGTAGAAATAGCAGGCTGTAAACTAAAGTATACAGCTGTGGACAAAAAAAGTAAACACTAGGGTTATTTCAGACGTTAGTCATCCTATGGAATCGGACCTTTTTGACTTTGTGAGCAAATAACATTCTGAGTTAAATTCATGACACACAATTTGCATAAGGGGACGGCTTCATATTAAAAATGTTACCAACTTCAAACTTTTGAATGGAAACACCCCTATTTGTGTCCATATTTCAAATTTATGACATATTTTAACACGAAATACCAAGTTTTGTTAGTTTTTGAGCATTATTAGTGGAGTTAGAGACGTGCAAAGTTTAGGGGCCGTAATGTTAAATGAGTTTCACATAAAAAACTATCCCACTCTATAAATAATTAAGATAATGAAACGAATTTTTTACTGAATAATAATTATAATAACCCAAACAAAATGCATACACTATTGGGGTATTTAAAACAAATTTATATTTTTAAATAATTATTATATTAATTTTTTAAAAAATTATGAATAGAAATACCTTAATATTTTTACAGAAATAAATTTAAGACACGAAGTTTAAGCGAAATCCCAATTTTTAAATTTTTTTATCTATAATTTGCTGAGTAAATCACAAAATACTTTTTAATTACCCTTTAGGGGACTGTATATAAGATTACAATATATGAACTTGATAAACAAATACGGCCTTGCAAAAGGAAGAAAACATTAAACCAACGACCTTGAAAATTCTGATGTATCACACAACAGGCGCCTTTAAGGTTGATTAATGATAGTTCATTTGGTTTCGGCTTAAATAACGTCCCATTAGAGCTACACGAGGGCTATTGAATATTGATATATATACAAATGTCGAAGTGCCGGAAAGCTCTGAGTGAACATAAGTTAAATCTGTATTTGGAATAAGTAACGTTAACCAAAGTATTTATTATATTTTATGCAAAATATAAACTATCGAATTATAAGCTTAATGTCTGTCAACTGGAGATCGAGATGAACGTTTGTAGCATCGACGCGAAGCGTCTTTTCTACACATCGAAATAGTCCTAAAAGGCAATAACTTTAGTGGGTTCAAAAAATGAGCATAAGCTCAAAATAGTTCGAAAGTTACGGCATCCAACTTGGAGCCGTCTATAGGCACTCTATGGGGAGAGCAGCTCTAGCATGGCTGCCATCTTGGCGACCTTGTCGGTAGCTGCGCTGATCTTCGCAACTTTGCCGAGGAAGGGACATGTCCGAAAATTTCGGCAATTGATGTCTTTAGGGTCATCAGGGCATCAAGGAGAGAGGGCAGATCGTCCATCTTTTCCGGTGGCCTGGTTCTGGGTGGGAGCGCCCTCTGGGGGTCGCGGTGGAAAGCTGGCCGGATGGCTCGCTGGGGGACCTTCGGACGGGCAGGGCATGCCGCCGAGGAGCTGGGGTGGGCGCCGTCACAGTTGGCGCAGTGGTGGGATTGATCATGCTTGGTGGGGCATTGCCGCGAGTCATGCGGTAAACCGCAGAACCGGCAGCGGGCTTCCATCTCGCAGAGTCTGATGGCTGTGTGGCCCCAGTTTTGGCAATGGTAGCACTGGGGGATTCGAGTTTTCTTCCGAAAAGCCTCGATGGAGACTTTGTACTGAAGCAGGGACTCGAGCTTGAAGACGGCCTTGAAGGCACCAGTTCGGATGATCTGGGCTTGAAAGAAAGGGATCAGAGTTTTTGTCCTAGAGCTGGTAAATTGGACAACTCTGTTGATGATGAGCCCTTCTGGGGAGAGGGCGTCTTTTATCGTCTCGGGGTCGGTGTAGCAGGGAAGCCCTTTGACTACCACCTTGATGAATTTGGTGCTGCGGTTGTCGTGACGGAAGTGGCCTGTGTTGTGGTCCCTGATGATGGCTAGGATGCTTGCTTCCTCCTCAGCTGTTCGTGGAAATAACTTTACGAACTTATGGAAGGTTTTGCAACCTATGCTGCCGCCTACGACCTCACGTACACGCAGGCAGATAGAGTCACCGATTTCTCCTCCGAGGAAGATAATCGGATTAGGTTTGGGTGCCGCCGGGGATGGGGCGTCCGGGGTCTTATCATCAACCGCCTCCGGGAATTGGGCATCCGGATTAAGCTTGATCTTCTTGGCCGTCGGGACATCCGTGCTTCCCTCCTGGGACCGGGCATCCGAGCATACCTCCCTCCGGGGTAGCAGTCCCTGTCGTCGGGAATTGGGCATCCGACGACAGACCATTGGACTCGGCCAAGGCTTGAAATTTGTTGGAGACAGGGATGTTGGCCACAGCTTGCGGCTCATCATCGGTCTCCATCGGTGGTGGATCTGGCACCGTCTCCACGGCCACGGCTTGTGGCCTGTCGTTGGGTGGAAGGTTTGAGAGCACATGTGTGCGAAGGAATTCTGCCAACTTTTCACGGTCCTCATCGGTCCTTTCGGGCTGGCCGCTCAGAAATTTGCTGCGCATAGCCTGCCACTGGGCATTGACGTCCGTCTCATCCATCTCAGACAGATCTGATATTAAATCCGAAGTGATGAGACGTGATCAGAATGTGATATCGTCTGTCAACTCTAGAATAACTACGTTTAAATTGATTACTTTTTAATAGTGGTAGGCCTTCTAATATTTCATCTATTATTATTATTATTCGCTTTTATTTATTATTTTTACTCTTTACGCGTTAATATTGATTTAAAATCGATGTTTAATAAAAATATGTGCTCATATAGCTCTGCTTTATTCATCTTTTATTTAAACATGGAAGCGATGCGCGGTATTTTTAAGAAAAATCTACTGGACAACTTTTAAGAAATTGAATCTAAGTTTTACGAAATTAAATATTAAATTTTTCGTTTTGTGTATTTACATTAGATTTTTTGCTTCAGGCAAATCATATACACACATGAACTAATGTGAGCCTGTATCCGAAAAAAAAAGATATTCTTTTCATCTTTTAAAATGTTTTTATAAATTTCAATGCATGCATCTCCAATTAATTTTTTTTCTAATGGGGCTGCAATATTGGCGGTCAAGCCTTTGCAGACTCGGCATGTTCCACAGAGCTGAGAGCCATTTTTTAAAATAATATTTTTTCAGTGTTTTATATGTTAAAGTCAATTTATTTCGTTTATTTAAACAAATGTTTATAATTTTTATTTATTTTTAGTAAGAAAGTATAGTAGTTATTTAACGTCACATAGGATTGCTTAAAAATGAACTCACAATAATTTATATTTTCTAAATAGCGCTTGTATGCTCACGCGCTATTTTTTTTCTTTTTAAATCACTTATATATTTAAACATCATCATCGAACATTTTTAATGGAGGATTATGGTAAGAATCTTTGTAATTAACCCAACTTTAAGAGGCGAAATCTTGATATAATTATACGGATGCAATGCTTTTTTTAAAAATAATAATCAACTATGGTAAGTGCTCAGAATATTTTTAAAAAACATAACTATATAGGCTTGTGTTACATTTCCATGCTTTATTTTTTTTTAATGGGCTTGTTTCACGGGGATCGGGCAATAGCTATGTGGTTTTGTTGGTTGGTAGACATATATATTCAGTTTGTGCTGGTCAGCGACCCGCTTATAACCTTCGTCAAGTAAGACAGACCAACAGACAACACACACACATAAGTGGATCCATCTAATTTTTAGAGACAGAGGCCAACTAGAGGATCCCAGAATTGGGCTTGTCACCCCCAGAGGTATTGATTTGGTATGGGAACTTAGAGGACTTTCGGACCAACAGATTTAACGAGCACGTACTCCGCATATACTCGGTAGGTCTTCAGTGGTACCGGGACTCGATCGCAGGACCTTCCGATCCCGAGACCGAGACGCTGACCACTAGGCTCACTACGGCCGTGGTTTTGTTTGCATGTCTATTTTGATGTCTTCCAACAGTATTGCCACCAATTTTAGGAGAAAAACTACGAAAAAATACCATTTAATTCAAAAACATTCCATAAAAATACTAGCAAAGCGTTTCACGTTTTTTTTTAAACTCACTAAAAAGATTTCAAAATGCAGGTAGTATTTTTACGATATTTTTTTGTAATTTTAGAATATATTTTAGAATTATTCTAAAATTACAAAAAAATATCGTAAAAATACTATCTGCATTTTGGAATCTTTTTAGTGACTTTAAAAAAACGTGAAACGGTTTGCTCGTATTTTTATGGAACGTTTTTGTAATTTTAGAATTAAAGGGTATTTTTTCGTAGTTTTTCTCCTAAAACTGGTGGCAATACTGTTGGAAGACATCAAAATAGACATGCAAACAAAACCGCGGGGCCGTAGTGAGCCTAGTGGTCAGCGTCTCGGTCTCGGGATCGGAAGGTCCTGCGATCGAGTCCCGGTACCACTGAAGACCTACCGAGTATATGCGGAGTACGTGCTCGTTAAATCTGTTGGGTCCGAAAGTCCTCTAAGTTCCCATACCAAATCAATACCTCTGGGGGTGACAAGCCAATTCTGGGGATCCTCTAGTTGGCCTCTGTCTCTAAAAAAATTAGATGGATCCACTTATGTGTGTGTGTTGTCTGTTGTGTCTGTCTTACTTGATGAAGGTTTATAAGCGGGTCGCTGACCAAGCACACAACCTGAATATATATGTCTACCAACCAACAAAACCGCATAGCTATTGCCAGATCCTCCGTGAAACAAGCCCATTACAAAATGAAAATTTTTATTTTACAGTAACAAACGATTTATCGCATTTCAAACTATTATCGTCTGCTCGTCTATTTTTAACGCGCTGAAAGTGTTTAAAAATATTCCATCGTCATGAAAACATTATAAAATACTATGCAGTTATATATAAAAAATATTCTAAAATTTGAATTTTTAATAAATTATGGACCAGATAACATTCTTTAAAAAAAACTAAATCACACGTCCGTCTCTCTCAAATATGTAAACTAAAACTTAACTACAACTTTCAACATGCCAACGAATGATTAATGTTCAATAATAAATATAAAAAAATTAAAAAATTGTATCTTTATAAACAAGTTTACCAACAAAACATATACCTAAACTTAAAACATATCGTGAATATCATAAAAAAATAAATATTGTTGCCTCGTTACTCAATGGCGCCCAGTATAGAAATCCTTGACAAACACAAAAAAATTTTAACTATACAGTTGAAATAAACTTGCAAAAGGGGGCTTCATCACCATTAACTTTTGATCCCTTGCAGGACTTCGCAACATATTCTACCCAGGTAGCACAACAATTTTGGCCAATGTTGCCTGAATATTGGCCAAACACGACACGCATCGATTCATACCTGCCGTTTTCTACCGACTTTGGCCAATATTACCCAATGTATCAATTGCGACACTGAAATTTTAATACTTAGTGATTTTTGACCAAATCTTATTTTTTGCAAAAGATAGATGATAAAAAATAAATTTTACGACGTTTCTTAACATACAACTCATGATGGCAACATTTTCCTAAATTCGCGTATGGGAATCTCGAAGTTTCGATTTCGGCCAAAACTGGCCAAACCCGATAAACAGTGATGCACAAGTATCGATATCGGCCGAAACCGACCGATCCTGATAAATAACGATTATGTATTTCGCGATTCTTCCGCGTCTAGGACCCCGGGTGGCCTAGTGTTTAAGATCGCAGACCATTACGCTAAATGCGCGCTTCCCGGCGCATCAAACCGGATGCGGGCTCGACTTTAGCTTGTGTCCTGGGTGTAATTTCTCTCTCTATATATCAGTAAAAAAATTCCGTCTGTGTCTTTCTTGACGAAGCGTCTGATCAAGGCATAGGATCAAGCACACAAGCCGGAAATACATGTACCAACCAACTTTTTCGTGCTTTCTGTTCCGAGTGGTAAGTGGTTCTGAGGACTCCCGCGTGTTTCGACTTCGAATACAGTGCTGTGCATCAAATTAAGGTAAGAATCTTAAGTTATTTTGAGTTTATTCTAGTTTAAATAGCACTATATATTTTACATTTCTTTTTGATCAATAAACGATATTAATTGTTTGTGTTCAAACTTCAAAATGTTTTTTAGGCTTAACTGATGACTCGATTTTTGGGTTTTAAAATAGTCGTTATAGAAAATCTTTTATTTTTTTAAGTTCAAAATAAGCTATCTGAAATTAAATTTTGATATCATGCGTGATAAGGTTAAAGTGTTCGAGTGTATAATACGAATACAGAATGGTAAAGATATAAAGAAAAACGTAAAATGAGCTAAGTATTAATATTAAGATGTTTAATTGTATACAAAACTAATGTTATTGTGTTGTTTAAAACAAAAAAAAATTCATTACTTTTACTTCACTTATTTTTAATAGAAAGCTATAAACATCTTATTCTCTCTCCTAACCAAATTCTCACTTGACAACGAATAGTGAATTTTCACATTTCTGAATAATTTTTTTTCCCGAAATAAATACAAACAATAAATAATGAAAGTGTAACTTAGTAAAATCACAACACGAAAACAAACATAAGTATGAAAACAAAAACAGAAGTAGGTGGATCCGATGTAGAATGAAAATTAGAAAAAAAAAAAAAACTGTGGCTTACAATATTATTATACAATTACAAAATTAATTTTTTAGTGAAAAAAAATTACAACTGTGATAGATATAGTAATTATTGTTTATTTAATACAACTTGAGTAGAGCTTGATTTAACATTATAAATAACAAAAACTTAAGTATTTGAGTCTATCAAAAAAAGAAAACAAGTCCTGTTTGGGAATTTTTTGATGTTTTAGAAGATGATAACATGAAGAAATTTGAAAAAAATTTAATTTCACTATTCGGCCGAAAGTAAAGCTATTCGTCCAAACCGAATATTCGGCTAAAGTGGCCAAATATGCCGAATATTCGGTGCATCCCTAGTAATAATTGTACTTAGTTGTGTGTGTGATTCATTTTATTATGTTTGTAGCTAGCGTGAAAATGAGATACGAGGATGAGGTAACCGCAACCATCGGAAGACGGATTGGAAAAGTCCTGGCAGGGTCTGTTGATTGGGATGGGAAAAGAAGCGATCGAAAGAAGAAAAAAAACAATGGCCAAGAAACAGAACAGCAATCAAAAGCTGTGGAAAGCAGCGAGGAAGACATGTGTTCATAAATGGAATTTTTAATTTCAGCAGTTGTATCTTTAAATGATAATAATATGATGATAATAAATGATATATATAATAAAAAGTGTGTACATTCATTATTTGTTGTAATATTAAAAAGATTTTCACGACAACATCAAAAATTTAAGTGTTTGGTATCAGCTGAAGGGTAACAAATGATTTTGTTTTTAGCACATTTTAATATAAGCTTGTTTTTTTTTATAAATTTGTATTTTTATGGCAGAAATTATTAAAACGCATTGTCTAAAGCTCATGAAAATATTATCCAAACTATATAATTGACAGTAAATTATTTTACTGTCTTTTATATGGTTTAGGTAATATTTCTATGAATTAGGCAATGTGTTTTAATAATATCTGTCAATGCTGCAAAATCTAATACAATAATATTGGCCAATGCGGGTGAACAATATATGCCAATGCTGTAAAATCTAATACAATAATATTGGCCAATGCAGGTGAACAATATATGCCAATACTGCAAAGACCAATACAATAATATTGGCCAATGCAGGTGAAAAGATATATGCCAATACTGCCAAATAATATTGGCCAATGCGGGTGAACGATATCTGCCAATATTGTAAAAAGGTTTGCCGTTCGATGCTGGCTGATATTGCTTGGCGATGTTGGCCATCATTCTGTTATGATATTGGCCAATACTGCTGTGCTACTGGGGTACCTTATATTTCAATATTTCGCTTTTCCCCTCGGACGAACCTATAGACTACGCTTGTTATTTTAGAGATGGTCCCCCAAAGGACATCAAGTAATTCGATTAAATAACTTTTCAAATATTCATCAAAATGCAACTAAAACTTATTTAGGGATTTTCGAGGGTGCTTAACATTTCTAAGTTATTAAAATTGGGTGTTGCTATTGGAAATTTTAAAGTTCGTAACATTTTTAATATGAAGACTGCCCCTTATGCAAATTTTGTGTCATGCAATTAACTCAGAATGTTATTTATTCACAAAGTCAAAGAGGTCCGATTCCTTATGATGACTAACGGCCGAAATAATCCTAGTGTTTACTTTTTTTTTGTCCACAGCTGAACCATCAGGAGTAGAGGATAAAACGAATTCGCCAATCTTCAGATTCGCCATTCGCTTTTTCCCAGAAGGAGTACCTACAGACCATTGAGCTAGAAGGGAAACTGGAGTGAGGTGTCAGCGAGCCGAAAAACCACTCACACCCTTTTGAGCGAACAGGGCAGAAAACGACTATTTTCCCTACACTTGTATGCAATGCTTGAATGAGACCCCTCTATCATATTGACTTGGGCTCCTAAATGTATTTTAACATTTTTAGTTCGAAAGAAATTAACTTTCTTTAACTTTAAATTCCAACTTTTTAAAGATATAACCATGTGGATCACTAACTAAGTACCAGCAAAGACGAACCCAATAGCGAAATAGGCAAGTTTCTAGGTTTTCTGCCGGGTTCGTTTCTGCGGCAGTGCCGTGTATTCCTCCGCGTTTCGTTATTGAACCGGCTCGTTTGCTGCCCTGTTCAGTGAATGACACACCTCACCCCACGTTTCTTCTAGCTCAATGCTACAGTGGAGTGGGAGTTACCACTGTAATATTTTTACTATGATCTTTCTTTTTTGTAAACAATATCAAAATTAAAAAAAAAAAAACTATCGGGAAAGAAATTTTTAAAGATTCTTATTTCCACACTTTAATATCTGGTCTCTAAAGTCATACGGCATGCGCTATTCTACTGCAACACCGCGCTATATGCAATCACAAAGGATTAAAGGCATGCGACTTAATAACGCATGCGCTTCTTCACTTCTGCGCATGACTAGTAGAAAATCGTCAATAACTAATTTCCCTATCGTACTTTTTTTTAATCAGATTTTCTTATTTTAGACAATCAAATTTTTCTTTAAAAATGGCCTTTTAATATTTTAGAAATTTTGGCACAATTTATATAATGATTTTTAGATTTGTATCAATTTATAGTTAATCGATATAGAATTCTGTATAACAAATAAGGGAATTTCGGTTGTCCGAAAGGGATTTATCTTCTGTATCAACATTGCTGCTTCTTTCACAGTGCATTTGGTTCTTTCTAGCAAAATTCGTAAGTTGTTGTAGAGAACCTGATCCTGTCTTGATATGTATGTATGATCGGTGATAATAAAATAATGTATATTTTCATGTAAATCTAACGACTACAAAGTTATGCTTAAGTACTGTAAGTATTAATAAGATGACTATTATAGATTTTGTTTTATTGAGTAGTCAAGTACATGTTTTCCATTCTTTATTTGTGTCAGAACATCGTAGGATGTTGTATTTACATGTACTGGTATATTTCCCTCTGACTAAAATGGTCTCTGCTATTGTTTGCTTTTAGTTTGCTACTTTAGTTTTTGGTATGTTAACTGAATTTTTTTAAAATTTGAATCGTACTTCTTTTACGTGTCTTAATTTGTTGAATCACAATAAATAGTATGTAACTGGTTTTAAAATTGCTTTCTTATAAGTAGCTCAATTCGTAATTTTTTAGATATGTAATAGTGTAATAACAAACTCGGGTATTTATTTATTTGAAAGAGAAATAATTTAGTTTAAATTTTGTAACTATTTTTCGCGTTATGTTCACACGAAAACAGCCGACTTCTTAAATCGAACATGGCTCCCGAACGTATGCGAATACTTACACAATCGCTAATCTTACATTTACCTTTATGTGTTGGAAGTAATATTTTCATATTTAATAAAAATTATCTATAATTATGTTTTCGTGTTTATATACTCCTTGAATTATGTTTTATACTCTTTAAGGTTTGTTTCTTTCTTATGAAAACGACTGTTTGTTACTATAGGCTAGCAGCTTCATTAGTATACTATATTTAAAAAAACGCTTATTTTAGATAATATAATCTGTTTAAACTGTGTGCTTTATACAAAAAGCATTTATTTCTTTTTTTGGAAAGTGAGGTACTAAAAACTAAAGTAACTCTTTCCAGAATTTTCCATAATATTTTATAACAAGAATGAAATTTGTTTACATTTTGTTCTGTTTTGCAAATCTGTTAAGTAAAAAATATAATTGTTCAATCCTTTATTAACTTTGTAGGTATTTAAAATATATTTAAAAACTTAACACTTGTTAATAAAATGTAAAAAAGAAATTATGATTTTTTTTCGTTTCTACCAAACCTAAGTAATTGATCTTTTTTCCAGCTATTTTCAATTAAAAATGAAATAATTTGCAGTTCATTTTCAGTTTAAGGTAAATTTTAATTTCACGGTACTGCTTGGCGCGGCTCCAGAAACAACAACAACTTGGCGAAACTCGCGTGTTTCCGCATTGCCAGATTCCTTTCCGCCGATGCAGTAACCCTAGTTACTTTTGAAAAAAAAACAGACTCAGGGTTTTGGTTTGCTTTGGGCAACACAAAACAAACTTTACACTACACAATGGGCTGCTAGTAGGGCAATCCAGTTTAGTTTCGTTTGAATTTTCGTAGGACTAGAGCTACACGAGTGGCAATCCAGTTTAGTTTAGTTTGAATATCGTCGCACTAGAGCTACGATGCATCCGTTAGTTAGTTGATTATTGCGCCTAGAGCACACGAATGTGGCAATCCAGTACGCACAAGTTTGGGTACGGGCAATTATTTTTCCCTAAAACATCAGTATCCACATGGGGCAGTATTGTAGGGCCCATGAAACTAAATACTGTTTGGGGCCCCGGGAATTTTGTTTTTCTCTAAAAAAACATCAGTATCCAACATGGGGCAGTATTGTAGGGCCCATTCAAAGCCTAAATACCGTTTGGGGTCCCGGGCAATTTTGTTTTCTCAAAAAAAACATCAGTATCCAACATGGGGCAGTATTGTAGGGCCCATTCAAAGCCTAAATACTCGTTTGGGGTCCCGGGCAATTTTGTTTTCTCTAAAAAAACATCAGTATCCAACATGGGGCAGTATTGTATGGCCCGTTGAAAGCCTAAATACTCGTTTGGGGCCCCGGGCAATTTTGTTTTCTCTAAAAAACATCAGTATCCAACATGGGGCAGTATTGTAGGGCCCATTGAAAGCCTAAATATTGGTTTGGGGCCCCGGGCAGTTTTGTTTTACGAAGCAAAACAAAAAAATTAAACTAAAAAAATTTAGTTTTATTCTTTCAAAACTGAATGACAGCTAGCTGTCCAGCCATTTTCAATCCGATAAAAAATTCATAATTTAAATACGCACCATCCATAATAATCGGATGTTCAAAAGCCAAACGTAACCCCAAACGTAATGACGATAGAACAAAAAGAAATTTAATAGAATAAAAATAATTCCGTGCGCACAACATCTGCGCAACCTAAATTCCACGTAAGTATTACCAGCGCCGGCGATTGGTCAAAAACTAATTTAGAACAAATAAATCCCACGCGCATAACATCCGCGCTTATAACCAGCGCCACCTAGCCACAACAAAGACGCCACAACGCATTTCACCAGAAAATGCCGCACCACCAAAAATAATTGTTTATCGCTCCCTACAAAAGCGCCAAATCCCTTGGCGACAGAAGTACCGTCAAATTAAAATTAACCCAGTTTAATTATCGGTGTAAAATAGAGTCAATATAAAACAAAAGTGCTGAGAGTGGGTAAAAGGAGTATTTATGCTAGATACCTCACATATTTTATCTTTACAGAATGTGAAAAATTCAAATTTTTTGTGTTAAAAATCTCCATTATTTAATAAAATCTCCTTGACAATATTTCATTCTTGAACTGGGTAAAAAAAACTTAATCAGAAAACCAAGATAGCCAGGATTTATTTTAGCTATATTTTTTAGATTTTCTTAGAGATTAAATTATAATTTTCAGTTCACTATAGAGAAAACACTTTTTCCTCCATAAACTAACACTTTGAGATTTCTAATGCATAGCACGTATATATTTATCTACATCCAACTGTATATGAAAATCGCAATCAGCTGTGAGATAACTTTCGGTGATACTAAAAATAGGTTTGTTTGTCGAATATAAGCTAAGATTAGCTATAATTAGCTAATTGGCGATTTATCTTTAAAAAAATTACGTAGGAAACTGTTATATTTAAGAGTTGCAGTTTAAGAAAGTTTCAAGGGATGTAGCCGTAGGGTTAAAAAAAATTAATGGTCACTAATTGCAAAACGCAATCGAATCCTTTAATAATGCAAAAAAATAAATTTTGTAGCTGTTAGCACAACTGGTTTTTCAAAATAGTCAATTAAAATATTTTTATTTGTGGTTTCCAACGATTTCGGCAAAAATATTAAAATGGCAAATCTTCACATATTGTGTATCTTCAATTCGCTAAACCGGGTGAAACTATAACTCAGGCTAATTCACTAAAACTCAGGTGACCAAAATATCCAGAAAATACGGCTATATTCTAAATTACAATTTCAATTATGAAAATTTTAGGATTCCAGCGCTATCCTTAAAATTGAGAAGCTGGTGATTCTTATTAATGTGAAACTGCAGTGCACTGTAAGCATGCAACTCCTGTATTCTTAATCGTCCTGTTAGACACTGTACACAACCAGAATCTGTAGGTAAATTAAAGGCACTTTTTTAACAAAAATTAATTTCTCAAATTGCTCCCAGATAATGTGCATTTGCCCCTATATTTTTAAGCTTGTATCACAGATTTTTCTTACATTTCTCTATGCAATTTCTAACACTGAATGTAGCATTCTGGCATTACGAATATATATGATACTATATATAATATATATGAATGATAATGAGTTATTACTCATTATCATTCGTATATATATGAATATAAATGAGGATGAATGGAGATGGGAGTATAAATGGGGTTGCTTGTTAGTTAAAAAAATTAACAAAATATAAAATTGTCGGAACTTTAATGATCACCAAAATTTTAACTTGCTTTTTCTTTAAATTCAAATCTGAGTGAACTTTTAAAAAATAACCGTTAGAGTTTCAGCTTATTTAATTAAAAAGGTAACTGTTACAGTTACTCAATATGAAAAGTAAATAGTTTAGAAATTTCATTTCAAGGTATAAGAAAAATGGCCATTTAACCATCTTACCATTTTTCAAAGAGAACCAAGATAAGCACAAACAAAACACTGCAATTAAAATTATTTTTTTTCTATTTAATTTTAAAAGGAGTTGCATTTTAAAATTGACATCGGACAGCCTTCTTCTATTCGGAGAAACGGAAAGTGGTGTTTTTTCGTAACTTTGTTACCGCTGAAAGTTTAAGTTAAAATTACTATTATTTTCTGAAAAATCTAACCGTTAAATAAACAGAGTAACAGATACAAGTAACACTGTACTCTAATCGCCGATTTTCAATTTTATTATTTATACAGGACGTGGTAACAGAACCTGGAAATCAGGGAATTCTCAGGGAACTTTTTAATTCTGGAAATATCAGGGAATTATCATGGAATTTTTCAAATTTCGCAAAATATCAGGGAATATTTTCTATTTTGGATTACTTAAACAGCAGGTTTAGGTTGTACTTGTGATCACTACTAACGCACACTTGATCAAAAGAAAATATTCTGGTTGGTCCGATTTGCCTGAAGGACCAATCTTGGAGGAAGGATGAATATCTCTCACGAATCATGTTATAACATGATTCTCTGATCACATGGTTCCTCTAAACTTAAAAGTTAGGTAGGTTAACCCATAATCCGGAAAATCTTAAGTCCCGCGATGTCTGGATTAAATGTTCTGTACTGCATTGAATTGTGTGTATTACTGTATTGTATATTTTCTAGGTAATTGGTAAAATCAGGGAATTTTTTGTGAAAGGATCAGGGAAATCATGGAAATATCAGGGAACTTTTTTTCTAGGATTTTGTTACCCACCCTGTTATATGTAGCATATAAACAATAATTCAATTTCAAATCTGATGCATATTCGAGATAGCAGTAACTGTTTTGCAGATAATTGCTTTTTAATTGGATTTAGACATTAGAATAATAAACACTTGGTAGACCCCCCCTACCGTTGTGCTCCTCTTAAATAATTGTTTTAAACTTTGAATTTCGCAAAGTTTTTTTTTTTTTTTTGCAAAGGGTTTAAGTAAAGGGTAAATTATGCTTCCCAACAAACCTTTTTTTTTAACCTAAGCAAAAGCAATATCAAGCTACTTTAAAATTTAGAAGTAATATGTATATATTAAAGCAACAGATGTACCTATACTATACTTAGAACAATTGTGTTTGCAATTTTTTCCAAGAAACAATTGTGTGAAATATGGATTCAGCGTAAACCTATCATAATTGTAATACAATTCTTTTATTTTTTTGTTTTGAGTTTTTTTGCAAGACTATTTTGATTGACTTTAGCTTTTTGTAAAAAAACTAGTGTGTGTTAAAAACTAAACTAGTGCTAGAGATTGGAAATGCATTCAGTTATGCAAAAAATAGTATTTAAGGTTTCTCGTTAGCAGTGTTTGACTTTTCTCATCTGTTGATTACTCTGGTATTTAAATGATCAATTTTGTTTTTTCAGAAAACAGAAAAACCTAAAACAGAAAAGATGAAGAGCATCTAAATTTGTATGGATATATTTTCTGCAAGTGTGCTAGTTGCTGCAGTAAGTTAATTTGTAAAAATATTTTCGACTGTTTGTATATGATTTCCTATATCCACTTAGTTCAAAGTTTTTAACATTTATTGATATTGGTAATATATTTTATCAAGATTTTCTTAATCATAAGTTGCTTGGTTAGTTTTTAGTTTCCTTGATTAATATATATTTTTATCTTCTGTTAGGTAACCCTTTGAGGGATAAGAAAGTGTCAAAATTGTGGAATCTTATTTTCACTGCATTTGATTTTAATTAAATTACAATTTATTAATAAGAAATATGTTGGCTTTAAAAGCAGAGTACTAAAATGAAATTATAAAAATTATACTTGTCCAACAATGTACCCGTCTTCCTTTGAAACTAAACCGTCAAACTTTAATTATATATAAATAGCTTCAAAATAAATAAAAGATAAATTTGTTATAAACATTTATGTAAAATAGACAATGTATTAGTAGTTACTATTATAGCAACCTCTTATTTATTTTAAGAATATTAGAATTAAAATGACAAAGTTCAAGTTAGCTGGAATGTCAATTTATCCGAGGTTACTATGTTTTTTTAATGAATCAAATATGGCGTTCGCCAGTTCCATAATCAAGACAATGATTTACAGAGGTTTCTGCACGAAATGTGAAAGGGGGTTTCCAGTTCATAATTGCATTTAAAGCTCCTTGTTTAAGACCAGTGCATAATGTGTTTTATCGTGATTGTTAATTCCTTCATGGTTACAAGTCCACATGCACTGAGCAACTTTTTTTGTTTACCGATTACGTGAACATGCGCATTTAGTCTGATGAAGGAATCAACAGGATTTCTAGATTAAAAGGTCATTTTAGAAGTGAGATCTAGACTCTTGTAAGAAAACAAAAACTTAAAATGTATCACAAACATTAACGGGGAAATGGCCGTCCACGAGGACGTAGGGATCGAGTAGTTAGTTGTCCTCGGGGAATTTTCGACCGCCGAGGACGGGTGGTTTTTCAAGCCCTGGTTTGATGTATTGCTTGAACTTTATTTCACACTTTTCGGTGGTATTTGCAGCTTTGGCTGTGAGTAAGTTAACTTTTAAAATTTGATTTTAATGTTTTCAATATAAAAGGCTTTTAAAATTTAATGCTAGGGGTACATTCAGAAGTAAATCTACACCATGTCAAACACTAAGTTCAATTTTAACAATTCTTTTGAGTTAAAACAAAAAAAAGTTAAATGTATTTAAATATTAATGCAACTAACCTTGGTTGTTGCTACATCCCATCATCAATATTGGATCCATTCTCTCAGTTGAAACTGTTAGTAAGGATGATTGCAAGTAGTTTCTTGTAACTAAAAATTCTTTCTCATACTTAGAAATTGATCTGGAAATAAAAAAAAACAACCCTTTGAAACTTGCACGTGTTGGGAAATAGCGAAATATCATTTTTGAATGAATCTCCATGTGATTCTAAGAACATAGACATAAATTTTACCTTAATCCGAATGTTAGTTTATTTTTAATTAATTTTCAAAGGTTTGCGCTTAGCCCCGCCCCTTGAAAACGCTGCTTCTGGCCTTCCCTCCCTGCGTGACGTCAGTCGACCTAACTGGGAAAACCAGAGATAGGCGGCCGCTGTGTTTTGCGAATGTCACTCTTCCTAATGCTTTTCTTATCGCGTCGAATCCATTAAAGTTATGTAAATTCTGGGAAATATTAGTGCATCTGAATGTTACATAGTAACTTGTTGTAATAGTACCACGAAACAATTACACTAGAAAATTTATTTCAGCTCCCAGAGTACGTTTGTAACGGTCAAAGTGGAAACTTTTAAAAATTCTATTTGTCTTTCCGCCACCTGGGGCGCAACTAGAAAAGAAATTCTGGGGGTAGGGCGTTTGCCGTAAATTTTTTTTATATGTATTTAATATTACTTTAATTAAAATTTTTAATTTAAAAAAATTAATTAATTTTCCAATATAAATAGTTTTTTGCTGCTAATTTATTATTACTAATTATGGAAATAAGTTTTTCTTTTACATAACTAATGTTTGTATTATTTAATGGATCAGTTAATGTTTTATTTTTTAAATAAAAATTAAGCGCAATCAATTGATGGAAATAACTGCATTTAAGAATAAGAAATATTATTCATAGTTACAGGGATTGGATGAAATTGTTACGAGAATAATGTACATACTAACTTGAATTCTGCGCACCACTAATTACATAAGAGACAATATATTTGCTCGAACATGTTTGTCATAACACTTGTTACAAGTCGTTAAAAGCATTTTACTTATATCTTAGTAACTTATGAAATATGTGATTTAATTTAAAAATTGCAATGTATGTAGGTACATTATTTTGTCGAATCTCTGTAATAATGACAAATATTTCCCAATCTTAAATAGAGGTATTTCAATCAATTAAATTTAATTTTAATCTACATTTAAATTACATAGTTTAATTATAAGTATAATTACATAATATAATTGCATAGAAATTTATTTTATAACTTAAGCCTGTTACTTTTAAAAATAAAAATAGCTTTTCGCTTCAAATTCAAACGTTCTTGATTCTAACTGTGTATCAACACACACATTTTTTTACAACTCAAGGAACATTAAAAAACAGCTTTCTAACGGGTTTTGCGTGGTACTACTACAACAAGAAACTATGCAACATTCGTATGCACTATTATTTTCCACAATTTACATAACTGTAATGGATTCAACGCAATAAGAAAAGCATAAGGAAGAGTGACATTCGCAAAACACAGAGCCCGCCTATCTCTGGCTTTCCCCAGTTAGGTTGACTGACGTCACACGTCGATTGAAGGCCAAAGGCAGAGTTTTCAGGGGGGGGGGGGGGGGGGCTAAGCGCAAATTTTGAAAATTAATTGAAAATAAACTAATGGTCAGATTGAGGTAAAATATATGATGATGTTCTTAGATTCCCATGGAGATTATTTTAAAAGAATAAAAAAAAATACATGCAAGTTCCCCATTGACTCTGAGCCAACTTTGTGTTTTTCTTAGATTAGCTTTGAAAATCATTATATTTGAATTAACTTTTCCAAAACAAAATGTCCGTTTAACATGATGGAAAAATATTGTTCCATATTTTAGTCAGAAAAAACTAAAATTACCTTGTTTTGTTACTGAAATTCTTAAAGAAAAATAAGTGTAGATTTGTAATATGTCACCTAGAATTGCTTCCGCACAAGATTTATATGCCTTAGAAAAAAATTGCTGAGCTCAGCATTTAGTTGAACATATATAATTTTTTATTTTAAAAGCTAATATTGGGTATTTTCATAAAGTTTCATTTGAAAATTAAAATCAAATAATGTTTATTGTTTGTCATTTTTTTTTTTTTTTGCTGTTCAAAAATAATAATGTAAGATTGATTGCTCTAAAGATAAACAACTCGTTATAAATATAATTTTAGTTAATTTCAATAGTTAGACTGTCGGGTCATTCCGTGTCAAAACACCCAGGCCATGTAACCCACCGACTCAGATTTTTCTTGAAACTTTGTACATTTGTTCTTCCATATGATTTAAGAATATATGCCAAATATTTTTGGTTTCTTATTGTAACTTTTTTTTAAATTAAATTTTAAAAATTGGGATTTCTCGGAATTTGTTCTCGCCCTGATCGTGGCCAGAATTTATAAATTTATAGAAATGCTTATAACTTCAGTATTTATGAGCATTTGGCTTCAAATTTTTTTAAAAACTTTATCAAACCTTATAGTTAACTTAGCTATAGCAAGTTAAGGGGTAAAGTAATATTGAAAAATTACAAAAGTGTTGATAATTCAACTTTTTTATATTTTTCAAAAAAAAAACATGACTATAGAATGTGCTAATAACTTTTTTCTACCTCCTCTCGGAAATCGATTTTGGTGTCTATAGATTCCTTAGGTTTTAGGCTTTAAATAATAAAAAATCGAATGGTGTTTTGCCTTAATGGATAGATAATCAAGTTTAAAAACAGAAAAAACGATTTTTTGTACATCAACATTCAATTATGTTTCGAGGCCAGTTTATATCTTACTATTTTTGTAAAAAACTCATTTTATTACTTTTAAGATAGTAATTGTATTAGATGTCCATGAAACTTACAAAAGTGCTATGTACCTAGTAAAAGTGCCATGACCATGAAACTTACAAAAGTGCTATGTACCTACCCATTTAAGGTTGCAGAAAAAAAATAATTTTTATCTTTTCTAAACTAATAGTATCGTATAATTTATTATCATATAACTGTAATTTTTTGTAGATGTTCGTTTAAGTCATTTATAGTTCAAAATTCCTAATTATATATATTTGAAATTTTTCAAATACTTCAGGTATTCTTCCTGATGACACATGAACATACTTAAGTTTAATTTTTTTATCGTTTGTATATTTTGTCAGATCTAAATTATAATTTCTATTATTTTAATTAAAGTATTAGAAGTTTTAAATAAGCTAGCCATTGTCTACTAAAAGTGGATGTAATAAAACTTGCCAAAACTGTTCACACAATTCAACATGTCTGATTTTTGTAATTCTTCAAACAGTTAAAATGTAACAAGTTTCAAAAACTTATCTGGCCTAACATCTTTACTTGGACTAGATACTGAATAAGTAGATTGGTAGCACAAAGCAGGAACATAAAAGATGCAAAGGAGCTCATTTGTTTATTTCAAATCAGCAATTCAGAGAGGCCCTTTAAAGGGGACACCTCCTTGAAGAGGCAAGAGGCTAGGAAAGTGGCATACCATGTGCAACCACTTGACTAAATTAAATTTAATTTTTGCTCATCTGCACTGAATAGGAAAGTCAGCTCTTCTCTAGTTATTTAGGATTTTCAAAGCCATTTTTGCTAAAAATTGCTTGAAACACATGGATTTGTACAGCATTGGAAAATTGGGTGAAACATCATGAGATTTCGAAACATACACCTTAGTAAAAACTTTCACAGTTTTTCAGCATTGAGTGAAGAGCAACAAGAATTAATATTACTTAGGTCCGGTGAAAATTGTTCAAAAAGCTAAAACATTTAAACTATAATAATAGTACTAACATCATTAGTACTATTATTTAAAAGCATGTGAAACTCGTCCAAATAAAATTGTTGTGATCCTACAAACATACATAAGCTGCCTGTGAAGAAATCCTTGTGTTCAATACACTTGGCTTCATCTAAATTGTTAAGAGATAAGAAAATCTTTGTAAATCCAGGATAAAAGTTACGCATAACTTATTAACCTGTCGCAAAATTGCTAAAACTCAGTACAGTACTGAAGAAAGTGACTTAGTAGATGATCCAGATGTGACATTTCATCTACCCTGAGATGTATAAGTATAGAGGATGTGAATAAAAGTTTAGATTCTTTAGGGTGTTCTCCAATTAAACTTCATGCTATTCCAAGCTCCATAAAGGCATCATATGGAAAACGAAAATTAGGAAAAGTTAATAATGTTTTAAAGAAAAAAATACTCAAAAATTAGATATTGATGACATAATGCTATTATTCAAAAAAAAAAGTTTCCAAGGTAGGGACATCCAAAAAAATTCAAATTTTAACTTTCCTCCATCTTGGACAAAGAAGGATTATGTCAGAATTCACAGTTGGTGACTATGTAGTTTGCCAAGCAAAGAAATTTAAAACTCAATCTGGTATACTATCAAACCCTAAACCAAAAAAGGGCAAAATTATACATGACTACATTGTCAAATTAGTCACTGATTTAACCAAAATGATGAATATTTTTGAATGTTTACTGGAACTTAAGATAAAGTTAGTGTTAATATCACTGTGTAAATGCAAAAGAAGTACGTTCCTTAAATGCAACTTAAAAGAAGTTTACTCCCGTTTCAAACTTTAATATTCTAATATTAAAGTAGGTTTTTCAAAATTTTGTGAACCAAGACCAAAATGGTGTGTTTTAGCTGGTGCTGCAGGTACACATTCAGTGTGTCCATTTTCTGCACCAAAATGTAAAGCTCCTCTTATATGCCTTCAAAATTCAATAAAAGGATATTAAATTAACAGAATTTTTTAACTTAAAATGGAATAAGAACCAAAGTACTATAAAGAAACTTATCTAAAATGTTCATCAGTTATTATAAAGTTAAATTCTCAGGCAGCCAATGGTTATCTTATTTAAAAAATAAGTTCAAAACTGGTTACAAAAAGGGACAGGTGAGTGATTTTGTTACATAGATATCGACTGTAATTTTTTTAAAAATTTAATCTATTTTATCATGTGTTGGTTAATATTTTTCATAATTATTTACTGGCTACAGAATGCTTATATTTTTTACAATCAGAAGAATGCAGTACATTTTAAATGTTTTTAAAAACGATAATATTTAATTTGGTAAAAATTTACTTTCCTATTTATGCGTAGCATAAAATTGTTATTAAAGCATGTTATTCTATAATATTTGTTAATCTCAGTGTTATAATAGTTGGATTATTTTCTTATCATACAATGTAGAAATTAATGCATACCAAAATAATGTAATATATATTTAAAATATTAGTTTTATTTTGGGGCGAATATAAAGACCTTGTTTAAGCTAAAAAAAGATGCAAATCTTAATTAATTTTTTAAATATACTTTAAGTGTGTAATTCTTCCAGAAAGGTTAAATTGAATCTTTCAGGTATGTAGATATTTAGAAGCATTGAAAGTTTCCTTAAAATTGCAGTAATGTTTTTTTCTTTAAAAAGAATTGTAAAAATAAATATATAATCAAAGACATTTAATACAATTACTATCTTAAAAGTAAATAAAATGAGATTTTACAAAAATAGTAAGAAATAAACTTGCCTCGAAACATTAATTGAATGTTGATGTGCAAAAAATCGTTTTTCTGTTTTTAAACTTGATTATCTATCCATTAAGGCAAAACACCATTCTGATTTTTTATTATTTTAAAGCCTAAAACCTAAGGAATCTATAGACACAAAATCGATTTCCTGAGAGGAGGTAGAAAAAACTTATTAGCACATTTCTATAGTCATGTTTTTTTTGAAAAATATAAAAAGTTGAATTATCAACATTTTTGTAATTTTTTATATTACTTTACCCCTTAACTTGCTATAGCTAAGTTAACTATAAGGTTTCATTAAGTTTTTAAAAAAATTTGAAGCCAAATGCTCCATAAATACTGAAGTTATAAGCATTTCTGTAAATTGATTCAATTCTGGCCAGCGATCGGGGCGAGAACGAATTCCGAGAAAACCCAATTTTTAAAATTTAATATAAAAAAAAGTTACAATCTGTCAACAGATGTCTGCCCGGGCATACAGACAGGACAGACAAAAATTATAAAAATAGGTATATGTCATACCGTTCTATCGAAAAATATTTTGAAATCGGTTGTCTAGAACTAGTTTTAAAGGGGATAACGGACAAAAAAAGACTAAAAAAATAATATTAAAGAATTCATTATTTCTAAAGTTTTCAAATTTCTGTTTATCATTAGAAAGACCAGTTCATAGCATAAAAAAAAATTCATTTCTTATTCTTGGAAGGAAGTTTTTTTCCCGTGATTTTAATAAAAAAGGAATTTTTTTTTTTGCAATTTTGTTCTATTTTTAATTAAATAGATGAAATTTATTTAATCGTTACTTTTATTTGTAATATAAAAAATTTCACCTTTCAATGGATGTTGCTTTAAGCTGAGTTCACAGTAATTTAATGAAGAAAATTTTTAAGAGATAATTATGGATTTCAGGGTTACTACTCGCGTAGTGAAAAAACTGTAAATTTTCTCTCAAGTTCCAAAAAAGCTTTAAAAATTCAAAGTTCAACTTTATTTTCGTTATCTTCAAATAAAAAAAGTATGCAAAACATTACTCAAATACCCCCTAAACGAAAACTGGATTTTTTTTTAATGTAGTCATCATTTAGGATTGAAATTCCAATCATTAATTAGGATTTTTGCCAAATTTGTACTTGAATGATACCCTTATATGGCCCTTTTTTTACATAGCCTTTAAACGACCTCGAATTTGCTGAAAGTTTTGATTGTGTAGATTTCTGTATCGGTAGTGATCATTAGTAATAATCACTGTCAATACATGAATGATCACTATCGGTACTAACAAAATATGATTGAAATTTAATTGCTGATTTACCTTGTTAAGTTAGACAAGTCTGTTAGGTTGGTCTTTACTGTATCTATGCTAGACTGCAGTGTATCTGACATTCTTCGCAGGCCTTGGAGAGTTGACTGAAGTACCTGCAGATTAGTCCGGATATCTGTAGTTGCAACCAATGTAGTTTCTGAATTATCATCCAATTTAGTAGTGGTAGATATCTGAGCAATATTATGGAATTGTTCTTGCATCCATGTTTTTAGAAGCAGATGGTTTTGCTCTATTTTGTCTATATCTTCTCTAATGATTTCTTGTAGAGTTAATATCTGAAAAAAATGGCCTGTTATTTTACAAAAATCAAATTGATTAAAAAATGTTGAAGAATTGACTGTATATAATGCTATAGCATTATATACAATCAATATTAGTCTATTGAATGTACTTTTGAACTATGTCAACAAAATTTTGCTCAACTTTTCAAAATCATTAAACACCCAATTATTTATTCAAAAGAAAAGTTTTTCAGATACTTATTATTTAAGGTCTTTTATAATACTTGATTTTTTTTTCTTAATAACTTTTCTCTTTTCAGCTTCCTGCTAAATTTACCCAATCGTCATTTCTTCAGCAGAAGTATCTGATGAAGTGCTAAAATGTATGAAGAGTTTTTGAAATCCCCTGGAAAGATATCGTAGATTATGCCGAAGAAGTCGAATTCAGCTCAACGCACAAGTGGAAAAGAACATCAGTCCAGATTGAACCGTTCCACAGATGAAATCCCAGCCTATCTGAGAAGCAGAAGCTCTGCCTCCAGCGACAACAAAGTAACCAAGCGAACTCGCAAGTCCACTGGCAGCATCCAACAGACTGTTTCGCGATCTCCTATCATCACTCGGTCGAGGAGTCGAAGCCTCGCCCTTCTGAATATCCAACCTGGTGATATTGCTGGAAGCTCCATGGACAATTCTTCCCAGGCACCTCTGGAAGATAGCTTGAAGAGGAAGCATTCTGCACACTCTGAGCGTAAAACCACAGGCGAGTGTTCGAAAGGGACCATCGCTAAGAGGGTAAAGCCGTGTCCTGCTAGTAAAAAAGTAACTAAATCCTCATCTGCAAATATGAGTAAGCCTAAAGATGAGTCAAAGGACTCCAGCTTGTTACAGAAAGATTCAAAGGAAGCATCTAATAAAAATGTAGCCAAAGTGTCAAGCGTGCAAGAAGTGCCAGCAGAGCATTCTGGTTCTTCTGCTTGCAGCTCTAAAAGTAGCAGTCCGCCAGGTACTAGCAATAGCTCAAATCCTGATTTACTGGACATTGATACGAGTATTCTTTCTAGTGACGCAATGAATAACCTAAACTTGGATAATATGGATTCTTGCTTGAATCCACCAGTTCAGGATTTTTTGCTTGCATGTTCAAGACTCACACAGGCTGAAGCACAGCTGCCTAATTTTTCATACAGTAACAATGAAAATGAAGTGTCTACTGAGTCAAGGAAGCCCAAATATGATATTCTAAAGAACATCTCAGAGCGCAAACTTATAACTAAGAGCGATTTTCAAAAAAGCCTCTTGTCTGCCATGCAACGTACAAAAAATTGCCAATCTAATATTAAAAATCCTGATGTCCCAACGGATCCTAGACCAGGTGGAAGTAACTCTTCAGATTTCCACAATGTCTTTAAGATAAAAGTTGAAAAAGACAACGAGGGTGCCAAAGAACAATGCAAATTTAGTAAGACCTCTAACATGAAAGATAACAACACTGCCCAACAGTCATTTCTTAAACCTCCAGGATCAAGTTCCAGTGGTGCTCACAACAGTGCATTCCACAGCATTTCAATCAAGCAGGAGATGGATATGCCAACACCTGAAGAGCTCTCAAACCCATTCATTTCAAGAAGGGGGTTTAATCTTCCGGATTCTTTTGAAACTGAATCTGCTACTCAGGGAATTAATTCGGCTAGCAGTGCTTCTGCGGTTGGCAGTGCTGAATCTATTGATGGAGAAATTGGCCGTTTGCAGGCTCTCATGGATTCTAGACGTATCCCACTCAGTCTGTTTGGTGCTCTCGAAAGTCGTATGCAACAGCTCTTCCACAAGTCAATGGGGACTGCAGCCAGCAGCCGTGCTCAGCAGCTACTGGTGGAATTACAAGCTGCAGAAGACGATGAACATCAGCTTCAGGTTTTGATAGAAATAAGCCAGCTTCTAGTCATGGGCAATGAGGACACTCTTATTGGATTTCCTGTCAAGCAAATTGTACCGATTCTGATCAATCTTCTCTTGAAAGAGTATAATTTTGAGTTAATGAACCAAGCTTGTCGAGCTTTGACATATTTGATGGAAGCTTTGCCTCGATATTCGTCTATTGTTGTTGAAGCAGTTCCTGTGCTCCTCAATAAGGTTCAAGTTATCCAGTGCATCGATGTGGCAGAGCAAGCCTTGACTGCCCTCAAGATGTTATCAAAATGGCACAGTAAGTCGATCCTTCAAGCCAAGGGTGTGGCTGCTTGTCTTATGCATCTAGACTTTTTCTCCATCAATGCCCAACGGACGGCACTTGCCATAATTGCCAATTGTTGTCAAAATATATTACCTCACGAGTTCAGTCTAGTCCAAGGATCCCTTCCAGTGTTAAGTGGATGGCTCACCCACCAAGATGAAAAATCTATAGAAAGCATTTGCTTGGCATTTGCTGGTTTAGTGGAATGTTTTCAAAATGATCGTGACACCCTGATGCAGATAAGTAGTAATGAGCTTCTTACAAATATCCAACAGCTGTTGGTTGTTTCTCCTCCTATTGTAAACTCCCAGATTTTTACAGCTATCATACATATGTTGGCCTTGTTATGTGCTTCGTGTTCAGAAATAGTTGTCTATCTTCTCAGCCAAAATTTTGCAGAAACTCTGCAATATCTTCTTACTGATTCTCGTAATGAAAGCCAAGAAATAGAGCTAACTGGAAGAAGCCCTCATGAGTTTTTAGAGCTTTCCTCTTTGATATATGAACTTATGCCTTGCTTTCCTAAGGATGATTTATTTAGTGTTAATGCTCTCATTGCAAAGGCAAAGAAAAAAGGGTCCTCAGCAAACTCTGTTGTGTGGCAATGGAAAGATGATACAGGCTTCTGGCATTCCCATGAAAAAAATGATAGCAAAAATATGGAAGAGGCTTATCAACGAGGCAATGTTAAGCTTTACATTTCTGATCGAGCTGCACTTAATGTAGATTTGCAAACAATGGAACAATTTGATGAAGGAACAGGCAGTTCCAGACAACTCAGACGCCATATAGCCAGTGCTGAAGAAAACGTGAAAAGTACTAGAGGAGAGTTTTTTAAAGAGAATGAAGAATTAGTGATAAAAAGTATTAAATTATTATTTCCGGTTCTGTATGAAGTATACTGTAGTTCAGCAGGATCCACTGTGAAACATAATTGTCTACAAGCAATGTTGCGTATGGTATATTTTGCTCCCCCAGAAACCCTTCAACAAGTTCTAAAAAAGCAAAGTATTGCAAGACATCTTGCTGCCATGTTAGCTTCGCAAGAATTTAGGACCATTGTTGCTGCTCTTCAGATATCAGAAATCTTAATGCAAAAGCTCCCAACTGATTTCCGCGTACATTTCATACGAGAAGGGGTATTACATGAAGTACGAATACTGGCTAAATTGGATGCGAAGACATGGCAAATTGAAACCACTCCTGAACCAAGTTCTCCCTCCTGTGCTAGTACATCTCGAGCAGTTGGCTTGGAAGAATTTGAAAACAGTCAGTTATTCTCTAAAGCTGAGGCAGTCCAAAGCAATTCCACAAATGCCCACCCTTTATTTGCAACGCTTCAACCTTCCTCCTCATTGCAGAAAGATGATGAGGGTAGCAGTTCAAATATGGCCTCTAAAATTAGAGATGTCTTAAAGAGACGTTATATGACCATAAAACGCACGTTTGGTGCAGGTGACAAAGACATAAACTCCCTTTGTGGTGCCGATCTTGCCATTACCAGTGATAGCAGAGTAAAAATTAATACTTGGATCAAAGAGCAGGCTCAGAGTTTTGATGATAAGTATTTTAACATCGAACAAATAAGTTCTCATCCTGTGATAAATGTATTAAATATCCTAACAAATGCAGTGAAAGCTTTAGACAACATGGAGGATTGTGGGTTACAGTCATTACTTGAAATTCGAGAGGTTGTAACACAGAATGATATTTCTTCCTTTGAACTGATTCATAGTGGACTGGTTAAAAAACTAGAATCCTATTTAACAACAGTACAAAGTGATTCTTCACCATTTGTAGCCAAATCTTTGAATGATCGTTTGAGGACGTTTTTGCATGTTTTTGTTGGTAGTCCTCTGGTACTAATGCCTGAAATTCAGGAAGAAAGTTTCAATTCATCTCCTCTAATGAATTTGATAACCAAATTGAATGCTTGTGTAAGTCATTTAGAGCAATTCCCAGTTAAAGTTTATGACCAACCAACTAATGGTAATACTGGAAGAGCTGGAGCTAGCATAATAAAGTTCTTCAATATGCATCAGCTTAAATGTCTTTTCCAACGTCATCCAAGTTGTACAACATTAAGGCAATGGCACAGTGGTCCTGTTATGATAGATCCTCTAGCATCAGTTCATAATGTTGATAGGTACTTGGTAAATCAAGGATTTGGATCCCTCAGGGAAGGCGAAGAGAGTGAAAGCGACTTAAGCTATGATGAAAGTTCCGATGAAGATGGTGGTATGATAGTGGCTGATATCAGAATGGATCACGGGCATGGAACGCCAAAGCTTCAGTTTTTAATCGGGAAAAATGTTCTGCCATACAACATGACTCTATACCAAGCTGTAAGGCAGTATGGAAGTGGAGAGGGTCAAAGTTCAAATGCAGGGCAGCACATTGACTGTGAATTTCCTGTTGGATATGCATCTGTTTGGTTGAAGACACACACAATTTGGTATCGCCCAGTCCCCCTAGAAGATTCTGAAGTAGCTGCTGCTAGTCCACCAAATGTTGCCCAACCAAGCTCTTCATCAAAGAGGAAAAGTTCTTCTAGTCGAAGTGGCCATTCGTCCCGAAGCTCCTCCGATAAAAGTAAGTCTGCCAAGTTAAAGAAAGACGCTCTGTGGGACAATGGAATTGTACCCGATGTCACTTACCCATCTTCCTTTGTCAATAAGCTTGCTGGTTTTGATTCCATCAAAGATCCCTCATTAGAGGTTATCATTCTACTAAGAATAATTCATGGATTAAATCATCATTGGGGAATTATATATGAAAGAAATGCTTGGTCTACTTTAGTCCCTCAATCTGCATTTATTAATAATGAATTAACTTTGAAAGTAAATCGCCAACTGCAAGATCCTTTAGCAATCATGACAGGCAACACACCCACTTGGCTCTCTCACATCGCATATAATTTTCCATTCCTTTTCCCCTTTGAGACAAGGCATCTTTTATTTTACGTTACATCATTTGATAGAGAAAGGGCTTTGCAAAGACTTCTGGATACAGTTCCTGAACTGACTAACACTGAAAAGATCACACCAAGATTGGAGAAAAGGAAAAGAACAGTCTCCAGAAATAGTCTTTTGAAACAAGCTGAAACTATTTTGCAAGACCATGGTGATTCCAAAGCATTGCTTGAGATACAGTACAAAAATGAAGTTGGCACAGGGCTTGGACCCACTTTGGAGTTCTATTCCTTGGTATCGAAGGAATTACAAAGAGCTGACTTGGATATGTGGCATGCTGTTCAATTGGTTAGTGAGGAAGTTAAAGAGCAAACTGTCAAATATGTGCATAGTTCTTCTGGTTTGTTTCCTATGCCCGCTTCTCGAAATAGCAAAACTAGCTCATTGACCAAAGTTTGCAACAAATTTAAGCTGCTTGGAAAGTTTCTAGCCAAAGCTATTATGGATTCCAGATTGGTGGATATTCCCCTGAGTTTGATATTCTACAAGTGGATTTTGAATCAAGAAAAGTACTTATGCCTGGCTGATTTGGAACATGTAGACGCAACTTTAGCTCACAATATCAGCAAATTCGAAAAGATCCTTGTAGAAAAAAAGAAACTGGAAAACGATAAGACTCTGAGTGCAGTATCTTTGAGGCGTAGTTTGGAATCCATTACTTTAGACGGATGCTCCATTGAAGATCTCAGCTTGGATTTCACTCTTCCCGGATACTCTCGCATCGAACTGATGAAGGGTGGCAAGGACATCCCAGTCACTATTCATAATCTGGATCACTACCTCAAGCTTCTGAGACACTTCACTCTGTTTGAAGGGGTCTCGAAGCAGATGAGATCTTTCAAGGAGGGCTTCGAATCCGTTTTCCCTCTGAATCGCTTGCAGGTCTTCTATCCTGACGAGCTTTCTCTCTTATTCTGTGGCAATGTGCAAAACCAATGGGATGCAAAGGTTTTAGTCGAGAGCTGCAAACCTGATCACGGCTACACCATCGAAAGCCAGGCCATCAAATTCCTCTTCGAAATTCTGTGCAATTACGACACTACCCAGCAGCGTCAATTCATCCAATTCATTACTGGATCCCCGAGGCTTCCCATTGGTGGCTTAAAGTCCCTCTCTCCCCAACTTACCATCGTAAAGAAAGGATCGGATGACGACAGCAATGCCGACTGCTACTTACCATCTGTCATGACTTGTGTGAACTATCTCAAACTTCCAGATTACTCCAGCATTGAAGTCATGCGAGAGAAGCTTCAGACAGCCATTAACGAGGGCCAGCATTCATTCCACTTGTCTTAAGGGGGGGAGGATCAGTGGTGTTGGAATAGACTGATAAATTATATGCAGGATTTTCTTTTTCTAATCAAAAACCGAACTAATGTGAAAAAAAAAAACATGTGGTTTTTCGTAATTATGCGGTTTTGTTTATTGTTCTTGTGAAAAGCTTTGGAAGCAAACATGTTTAAGTAAACGGCTTGTTAAGCATCAAAATTTATTGTGCTCAATAAATGAAAGTCTCAGTGTATAACCTTGTATATGTGTAAACTATAAATTTTATTTTAGAAAGGACATGTAACAATCACTTATAAAAATTCAAATTTCCTACAATTTTGCTATTTTCCAATATTATTTTTGTTTCTTAAATTAAAACAAAAAATAATTAAATGGGAAACAGGAGTAAAAATTGCAATTTTTGAGTTCCTTGTTAAAGTACTTTTGTTAAGTTTTAAAAATGTCATATGTTCATTTCTAAAAATAAAATTATTTAATTATTTAAATTACACAAGTTTACTTGAAACACACTTGTTTATGATAATTTAAATTTGATTCTTTTTAGTTTATTGCATTTTTGGTTTAGAATTCTTTTTGCTTTTAGTTAAAGTAAACTTAAGTTATCTTAAGGTTATGTTTCTTTTTTGTTTGTCATTTACTGAAATTTACTAGGAAGTTGAAGAAACAGCCATGATTATTTGTATTGTTTTTGTGTGATGTAACTTTTATTCCTTACATATTGAATTAAATTATCACATAACTTATTGAAGTATCTTTATAAAAATTAACATTCATTCAGACATATCACAATGTAGTTCAGTCAAATTAAGGCATAGTTTAAAAAAAGAATTGGAAATTCATTTTTAATGAGATACTAGTGGTTCATTTAAAAACCAATTGACCACAGTTCAACATTACAAGTTCGTCATCAATAGCCTTTGGTGCAACTCAAGTACAGCATAAAATGGCGCTTTCTGCCATATGGAGGGCTCGGAATACAAGTGAACCAAGTCCACAATCGACTTGGTTCACTTGTATTCTGAGCTCTCCATTTACTTATGTAGCAAAATAAGTGGAGAGCTCGGAATGCAAGTGAACCCTCCATATATTGAATTATATTATGCTTCATATATTATTCACGTAATGTATTTCTTCGTAACTATTGCAACCCAAAGTTGTAATATTAAAAGGCTATTTTTTTCATCAGTAAATGAAATTTTTTTTAATAACTTTTTTTATGGTCTTCAGATTGCCATATATTTAATGTAACAAAACGTAAAACTATCATTGAATAATTAACAGCATTTTTTAATATACCATCAGGCCTGATGTTGGATAACATAGGCACAGAACATTTTGGGGGCCCCTTGCACAACTTTTTTGTATGATTGCATGTATGATGTTCAAAGTTAGAATGGCGAATTATGCCTCAAAATTTGAATATTTATTGAAATATCAGGCAACCACAATATTTGTCATCAAACTGTTTAGATTTAGGGGCCCAGGTCTGTTGGAAGAGCCATTCACTGTATACCATAATAGTTCTGGAGATGCTTATTATTCCTTTTAAATTTCTGTACTTATTGAATATTTCCATTTTACCTAATTTGGCTAAGACTTCACAAAAATAGGAATGATTCTATTAAAAATATTTCTAAGAAAATCGTTTAAAGATGAACTATATGCAGTTCATTGGTTGTACAGCGGCGGAATTAAGTCCCCCCACTTCTTGCGGATTAGTTCTTATTCATCTCGGATAGTTGAGTTCTCAGTTGATCAATAATTATTTTATTTGCAAAAGGATGTCTTCATGTTAAAGTTAACTACTTTAGAAAACAAATATTAAAATTTACAATTTTTAATAGCTTAATGTTATTTTAATAAAGTTTCAAAATACCGCCCAATATATAATGGAGTACCATGACCAATATTTGCATAGATATGCTCTCGAAATCCCTAGCCTCTATTCAGCTGCCCTGCCCGTGTATGCACTCTCGTTTAGTTAGCTTTCGATACTTTCTTCAAGTTTGAAAACCGAATTTGGTATTTTATTGGCATTAAATAATATTTTTTTTAAAAAGTTTGCAGTCCTTTTTCCGTAAAATTTATTTATGCCAATTTAGTATATATTACTCTTATATAGTTTAAATTAATAGTCATTTTTACGCGAAAAAAAGAATGTTTTTCGGAGAATATACTTATTCCTACTTCAAAAAAATTGATTGCAAGATTCTCAATATTTTAATTATAAACACTACTGCCAAAAGGTGCCATTGATAGGAAAATTTCTTTTTGGTAAAATTTCGGTTCGAAAGATGTTTGGTTGGTCTCTGTTGAATGCGGTCTTTGACAAAGCTATCCCATTGAAGGATGTTACGATAAGAATGTCTTCCTGTCGAATTATATCAAATTTTTTGTCTTCGCATGAGTTAAGTTCTAATTTCAAAATTATGAGGCTCGTCGGCAATAGCGTTCACGAAGCTCTAGTGCGACGTTAACTCAACTCTGATCTTACCTAGAGCTTTGAAAAAGACTCGAGGAAACAACAATTAAATTAATACTTCATTTATCTATATTTAACGTAACCTGAGCAACTTTGGGTTCTATAGGTATTAAAAAAGAACTGAGGCGCTGGGTGTCAATCACAAAATACCTCTGGCATGCTAAGCGAGCACTCAACCATCAGAGCTAAGCCTCCGGCATTATTCCATTATGTAGCAACAGCAAAAATATTAGCAAAATCATCTCAGCAAAAATATTCTCACATTTTATACATGTTCAACTACCTTTGAAATATATAATAACAAAATAAAAACGGCCACAATATAATCCTTTATTCATATATAGTTATTCATAACCCGAGCAACGCTGATGGGTTCTTTATTAAAAATAAAAGTTGGAGAAGCTGGGTATCGGTCCCAGTACCTCTCGCATGCTAAGCGAGCGCTCTACCATCTGAGCTACACCCCCAACATCAACGAAGCAACAAAATATAATCGGACAAAATGTATTCACACATTTTATCAACTGTTATACTATTACAATAAAGATAGTAATAAAAGAGATCTAAAAATAGAGATACGTAATGAAGAAGTGAGACGTAGAATTTGTGCCCCGAGTTTCAAAAAGCTACTAGCCATAGACTCCGATATAAAACCTTTTTTTTTTTTAAAGCGCGATTTTAGTAGTGTAATTTTTTAAACACTTTATTTGTAAAAAAGAGGTTAAATCAATTTTTAAACATATAAGAATGCAGGCGTGAAGAATTTACGGTCAATTTATTCATAAAATATTTTGGGAGAGTTATTTTACATGTGTTTCATATATTTTCATTTAATTAAAAACATTTAATTCTTCAAACGACATGAATCTTCCATCTAATAATAAATAAGGGTGAGCTCAACTTAGTGAGAAAAAAAATCGCAAGCCGATGGTTCCAAATCATTGGGGATGATGAAAGGGTTTAAAACATGCGCTCCCGTAATTGTTTCAAGCATTGTAGTTATTTATAACCCGACCCCAGCAACGCTGGTTTCTTTTATTTTCTAAAAAGAAAAGTTGGAGGAGCTGGGTATCGATCCCAGTACCTCTCGCATGCTAAGCGAGCGCTCTACCATCTGAGCTACACCCCCGACACTAACGGAGCAACAAAATATAATCTAAGCAAAAAATATTATTCAAAATTTTATCCACATTCACACTACTTTAAAAGCAATTCCAACAAAACAGAGTAAAAAAACAACTAACACAATTTAATCCTTCATTCATCTATAGTTATTCATAACCCGAGCAAGGCTGGTTTCTTTTATCTATTAAAAAGAAAAGTTGGAGGAGCTAAAAAGAAAAGTTGGAGGAGCTGGGTATCGATCCCAGTACCTCTCGCATGCTAAGCGAGCGCTCTACCATCTGAGCTACACACCCGACACTAACGAAGCAACAAAATATAATCTAAGCAAAAATATAATTCCCATATTTTACGCGTTTACACTACTTTAAAAAAAATCCTAACAAAATAAAAACTCTGTATTTTTATCTATTAAAAAGATTGATTAAAACTTTAGGTGAATAAATAAGTTAATTATTAACCCAATTAATGAATTAGGCAATTAAATTTTTTTTTGAAAAATAAAAGTATTTTGTATCATGAATATATTTTTTCGTAATATTATACTAATTTAAACACGTAGAGAAATATCTAGAAATAAACAATAATAAACAAAACACATTTGTTTTCCTCTTTTCAGGTACTTGATTTTTAAGATTTGTGGTTAACACAGGGGGAAACGTTTTGGATACTTGGTCTTAGTTCACACAGGGTTGTGTTGTAATAAAAGAGCATTATTATTATCTGTTAAACAACAAATTGGAAACAACTTGCAAATTTTCTATTTCAAATGGTTATTATTTTTTTTAAATACTATTTATAATATAACGGATGGGATTTTTGAGAAATTATGGTTTCCTTCAATCTTCATTGTCGCCTCAGTGACGACTATTATTAGGCGACATCCCCCCCTGGGCTACACTAATGTCGACTTGCCACTATGTTTCAAAAATACTCTGGTACTGGGAACACTTGTAACAAATTTGAAGGCTGTATATCTTCCGTTTTCAGCAATACCTTTAAAACCAAAAAAGTTCTCAAGCGGCCACCACTTGCGCATGACAAACAAGGCCGTCGGCGTCGGTTGTTTATTGATGGGTAGGCCGTTGTTTGCTGTCATGCCTAATACTTTTTTTTGGCCAGTCAAAAAAAAATACTAGGCATGACATCCAAAAGAGACGAATGATTACAAATGGGTGGCTATTAAAGCCAAGGTTTATATGTCACATAGGTTGGGGTAGGTACATACATATTCCGGCTTGTGTGCTTGATCAGAGACCCGCTTATCCCTTTCCGACTGAGCTATCACGATCGTGCGGGTATAAAAGAGAATGTTCAAGTTCTTCAAAAATATTGATACCGAAGCAGCTGACTTGTACCAGTCGTTATTTGTATAAACATGACTTTGGTTTTAAGCAGTTGCTGATATTGATGCTGTTTAAGGCATTTTTTCGATAAAACTCTAATATTTAGTCTCTTAAACAAATCAGCTCCATCTGATAGCCGGTCTTAAAAGGGTATAAGCCTTCGTCAAGTAAGACAGACACAGAAAGAATTTTTACTGACACAGAGAAAGGAAGTACATCCAGGGCGAAGGCGGGAATCGAACCCGCACCAATTACTGCGCGCAGACTGCTAGCGTAATGGTCTGCAATCCAAACCACTAGGCCATCCGGGCCCCTCACGTATATATTTTTGTAAAATTATATTTCAACATAAGATAGTGAATGTTTTTTAAAAAAAAAAATTTATAACTCAAATTGCCAAAAACTGCACCTTACACTTTGGTCTTGGTTGGGTTGATAACGACTGAAACTAGAACTAAATGATATCACAGCCCAATAATACATTACGAAATTGATTGAATACACCTTTTTTTCCGATTAACTCGAATTATCCGAATTTCTGATTAACCCTTCCACTTCTAATGATTTCATTTGGAATCATCAGCTTGCGATTTTTTTTGTCTCTAAGTTAAACTCGCACTTATTTCAAACAACTTGTATTAAATTCTCCAAACATTTTTCTTTAAACTTATTATTTCTTTTTGTACCTTAACATGGAAGAATCATGTCCTTTGAAGGATTAAATAACGTTTGTTATAGTTAAATGAAAACAGGAAAAACCTGGTAAAATAAAATTTATTCTGTAACAATTTTACTAAATAAATTGAGCCCAAAATCTTCATGCTTGCATTTTGAAATGCTTAAAAATTAAATTTTAACAAATAAAGTTTCGAAAAAATTACTGTTATTATTTATTCAAAAGTTATGA
This sequence comes from Oedothorax gibbosus, assembly GCA_019343175.1. NCBI lineage: Eukaryota > Metazoa > Arthropoda > Arachnida > Araneae > Linyphiidae > Oedothorax > Oedothorax gibbosus. Next base: position 461,628 of record JAFNEN010000359.1, read on the forward strand.
TTTCAAATTTTTGCTCCATAAATTTTAGTTAAAAAATTAAGATTTTCCCCCTGTTTTTTACCATTTCATTCTGGATACATAATGAATCTATTTCACAAATTTTAGATATTTAGAATAAAAAAATAAATAAATCATTAAATAGCTTCACAAGCTATTGATTGTTGTTACATCAAAATTCAAAAATACAACTAAGGCCATCAGTGTATTAATCGAAACGTCGGATTAGAAGCTTTCGGATAAGAGAGAATGAACTGATATACTATTACAATAAAGATAGTAATAAAAGAGATCTAAAAAAAGAGATACGTAATGAAGAAGTGAGACGTAGAATTTGTGCCCCGAGTTTCAAAAAGCTACTAGCCATAGACTCCGATATAAAACCTTTTTTTTTAAAGCGCGATTTTAGTAGTGTAATTTTTTAAACACTTTATTTGTAAAAAAGAGGTTAAATCAATTTTTAAACATCTAAGAATGCAGGCGTGAAGAATTTACGGTCAATTTATTCATAAAATATTTTGGGAGTGAGTTTTATTTTACATGTGTTTCATATATTTTCATTTAATTAAAACAAACATTATTTAATTCTTCAAAGGACATGATTCTTCCATCTAATAATAAATAAGGGTGAGCTCAACTTAGTGAGAAAAAAAAATCGCAAGCCGATGGTTCCAAATCATTGGGGATGATGAAAGGGTTTAAAACATGCGCTCCCGTAATTGTTTCAAGCATTGTAGTTATTTATAACCCGACCCCAGCAACGCTGGTTTCTTTTATTTTCTAAAAAGAAAAGTTGGAGGAGCTGGGTATCGATCCCAGTACCTCTCGCATGCTAAGCGAGCGCTCTACCATCTGAGCTACACCCCCGACACTAAAGGAGCAACAAAATATAATCTAAACAAAAATATAATTCCCATATTTTACGCGTTTACACTACTTTAAAAAAATCCTAACAAAATAAACACTCTGTATTTTTATCTATTAAAAGATTGATTAAAACTTTAGGTGAATAAATAAGTTAATTATTAACAAAATTAATGAATTAGGCAATTAAAATTTTTTTGAAAAATAAAAGTATTTTGTATCATGAATATATTTTTTCGTAATATTATACTAATTTAAACACGTAGAGAAATATCTAGAAATAAACAATAATAAACAAAAACACATTTGTTTTCCTCTTTTCAGGTACTTGATTTTTAAGATTTGTGTTAACACAGGGGGAAACGTTTTGGATACTTGGTCTTAGCTCACACAGGGTTGTGTTGTAATGAGAGAGTATTATTATTATCTGTTAAACAACAAATTGGAAACAACTTGCAAATTTTCTTTTTCAAATGGTTATTATTTTTTTAAATACTATTTATAATATAAACGGATGGGATTTTTGAGAAATTATGGTTTCCTTCAATCTTCATTGTCACCTCAGTGACGACTATTATTAGGCGACATCCCCCCCTGAGCTACACTAATGTCGACTTGCCACTATGTTTCAAAATACTCTGGTACTGGGAACACTTGTAACAAATTTGAAGGCTGTATATCTTCCGTTTTCAGCATTACCTTTAAAAACCAAAAAAGTTCTCAAGCGGCCACCACTTGCGCATGACAAACAAGGCCGTCGGTTGTTCATTGATGGGTAGGCCGTTGTTGGCTGTCATGCCTAATACTTTTTTTGTGCCAGTCCAAAAAAAATACTAGGCATGACATCCAAAAGAGACGAATGATTACAAATGGGTGGCTATTAAAGCCAAGGTTCATATGTCGCACATAATCATGGGTCAATATAATAATGGGTAGGTTGGGGTAGGTACATATATATTCCGGCTTGTGTGCTTGATCAGAGACCCGCTTATCCCTTTCCGACTGAGCTATCACGATCGTGCGGGTATAAAAGAGAATGTTCAAGTTCTTCAAAAATATTGATACCGAGCAGCTGACTTGTACCAGTCGTTATTTGTATAAAATGACTTTGGTTTTAAGCAGTTGCTGAGATTGATGCTGTTTAAGGCATTTTTTCGATAAAACTCTAACATTTACCGCCGTATTCACAAGTTCGAGTCAAGTAGCGAGATATCCCCAGAACATGAATCCTGCGAGGAAGGGACAACTTGAGGGTTATTTCAAATTCGTATTCACAACCGCGAGATTTATCTGGGTTTCACTTTTCGGTTTGTTCCCACCAGCATCTAAACCCACGGGTCAGGAAACGCTCATTGGCTGCTAGGTTGCTATTCTTTTTGACGTTATGTTTTGCAGTTGGCGACAAATACTGTGCCAATTTTTTTTTTTATTGAAATTGAATACAATCGTACGTGCTCCGATTGTTTCAAATAATGGATTCTTTGGAATGTATCATATGTGATAAGGTATTAAGAGGAAAAAACCTTAAAAGAACATATTTTTTAAAAATTTATCAAATATCTCTAGAAAAAACCGAAATCCAATATTTCGTGCCCCGAATGCGCCTCTTCGATGTCCTCCCATGCAGAATTGGTGGAGCACGTGAAATCTTCCTCATAATACCTTAATTGAAGTAGAATGGCTTAATTTCCAAAGTCATGAAGGTAATTAAATTTATTAGTAGTAGTAAATATTTATTCTATTGTTTAACATGTATAGGTAAAACATGCTTGAGTTGACATTGTTTATGTAAGTTTTTCATGTTGATAAATTTTATAGTTCTGAAGATATTTGTCGAATTAAGAATGTAAAACAAATTGTTTTCTTTGAGAAATGGACGCAATCATAATATTTAATCTAGAAGCCTTTTTTTTTAGTCTAAAAGTCAACATTTTTATACCAGTTCAGTTGGAAAATATAGATCTTATTTTTAAAGAAATGTCACAAATATGTGCCGAAAAAACCATAAAAAGTATTTTAAAGCTTTAGTAAAGTTGTTTAAAACTCAATTAAATTTCTAAACTAACTTGGTTTTATTTTTCGTAAACATTTTTTTTTTAAATTCTTAACTGTGTTACAGATTTCAAATCTTGGAAGGATAAACTGGAGGTTGAAGAAAAAACCTTCTTTAGGATAGCCAGAACGTATAAAACAGCCCTTTATAAACACAGCACCTACAATGCCATCGTTTGCTGCCCCACGGCATGCTGCAATGATGGTAAACCCTTCAAAGTCGCAAGGCGTTGCAAGATAAAAGGAGGTGCACGGCTGCCCTCCCGCAAAACAATGGAAATCTTGTAGAAGTCGATACACCAAGACTCACTTTGGCCTGAAACGGAATTGAAACTATGCCGTTGCACAAACATAAAAAAAGAATTAAGCGGTAAGTTGACTTCTATGTATTTGGGAAAGCCTGGGGTGCAACTAGAATTTTTTTTCTGGTTTGAAAAAAAATAGCATACAGTTGAAATGTTTTCAAACATTAATGTAATTTAAAAGGTTAAAGTTACTACAGTACTGCATTTTTTATGTAAAGGTTGAGTCCACTGTAAATAAGTTGTGCTTTACTAAAGGCTTTTACTTTAAGATATCGTATAAATAAAATGAATGCTGGTGGAGAATGGAATAAAATGTTCTTGATTTGATGACTGAATATGGCATTAGACCGAGGAACACAAAACTGCAGGTAAATCCTACTTCAGGGTCTGGGAAAATTTATTTATGAAACTTTTCAATGAGTGTTTGGGGAAAATTTTTCTTGTAAAATTTTCAGGATGTCCGCCAAGCACCGGACCCAAAAGTAGTTTGATTAAACTGATTTTTAACATATTTCTTTTTTTCAAGGCTATTGTATTCTAAATATCAGGGTTGTAAAAAAATCAGCCGGGGCGGTTTATTAAAAAAGAATGGCTTTTTGGGCCAAATGGAAAAAAATATTTTTTTTAAATTACATTCTTTGATTCTTTTAATTTTTTAATTAAAGCACATTTTATTATTGTATTAGCAAGATACTGAAGGGTTAAAATTTGTAAATTAAAATTATATATTAAACATTACTGTAATGTTATCTCTAATTATGTCTACTTGATTAATTTAAGCCTTAGGTCGGAAAAAAAACATAAATGTATAGGTGGGAGGGGATTTAACAAGTGAAAAATCTACTTCTAATTCTTTTACTTTTTGGGTAATAAAGAATGAATCATCAGAAAAGAATACAGAAAAATTCTTGAAAATTAATAGAAATTCAGGAAATCCTACTTTGTGGTCTGGGCGCCATTTGATACTTTTCAGTAGCAATAAGAATTATTCCGGAAAAATTTAAAGGTTCTGGACCTCGAAATAGGTTTTTCCTAATTTCATTAGGCTCAAATTGACCTGAAGTAATTTATCAGTAAAAAAAAAATTCAACAAAACTTAATTGGAAAAACCCAAAATTTTTACAAAAACAAGTTTGAACCCCCCTGTTTTTTTGGTAAAAAACGAAAACCCGGGAGAAAAATGGTGCCTATCCGGGCAAAAAACTGAAACCCTGGAAAAAAATTTAAATTTAATTTTTTGGTTTTTGTTATTTGTTGGTATTGAAAATTTAAGGAAAAAAACTTAAACCCGGGGTTAAGTTTTTTTTAAAATTTTTTTGACCAGTTGAAAATATTTTTACTTAGAGGGAAAAAATCATAAGTAATGTTCAATTCTGTCTGGGTTTTTTTAAACAACATTTTAGGGGAAAAAATTAGTTTTTATAAAATTTTAAAAAATTATGTTCAAAAATTTGTAATTTCTAATTAATATTTATATTTCCAGCTAAACTTAGTGCTGGTGTGTCTATGAACTTTTTAATGAATCGTGTTTAGTTGAAGGTTCTCGGAGAGGATCCCTTTCACTAAAGGACTTTCAAAACCATCAGAAAAAGTGGGGTTTCACCGAAAAATTACCAAGAATGATCATTGGTGAACTGTTTGTTGCCAAATTTAAAAAATTTTTTGGTACAACTTCCTGTTCTTTTTTCAAAAAACAAGGAAAAACCTTAAGGCTTTTGGGGAAAAAATTTTATGCTGATTTTCTGCCAAAGGCCCGGGGGGAACTGTTTTCCCCAAATTTGGCAAAAAAAAAACTGCATGGATTCCCCCGCGGTACTAACTCGTATGTTTTCATCAACTAAATTTTGGGTTTTTATAATTCAATTCCGGCTTTCCGGTAGCTTTTTTATTTCAAAGCTTGTTTTTTCCAAAAAGGAAAAAATTTTTTTAAAAGGGTTTGTAGGGAAACTTCCCCAATTAAAATAATGTTTTCATTCGGATGATGCTCCATATTTTTAAAAGCCTAGTGCAAAGTAATGGGTGCAGCTTTAAAAAACGCTTACTTTTTTTTTTTTGGGATTTTGATAAATTGGAGGAAAAAATTTTACGAAAAATTAAGTGTAGCCCAAAAGAAGAGGAAGTGTATAAGTATCCCGTGCATAGGGAGTGTACCCAAGAAGAAGATTTTTTTATTTTGCCCCCAAATTTTTAAGAGCCCTTTAGAAGCCGTGAAAATAAAAAAGAAACCTTTGGGGTATATTTTTTAATTTTTACCCCAAAAAGGGGCCCCCTCTGTGGGTTTTCGCAAAAAAACCCGGGGAAAACAATACAAACAGTATTTGGTTTCGCTTCATCGGCCCTTTAAAACACGTCTACAAAGGGGAAACGTCGGGCAAGACTGGATTGCTGCTATTCCTTTAGAAAAATTGGTAGGGGAAAAAAACTTTCGCAGGTTCCAAAATTTAAAAAAAAAGGTGGTTGCCCCAAGAAAAAAACCCAAAAAAATTTGAAAAAGGCACAGGGAAAGCAAATCAATATCCCGGGTGTTTAATAAAAAGGGGTTTGTTTGGGTCTTTGGGGAAAGTGTCCCCCGGGGAAGAATACCCAAAAAAAAAGGGGTGGGAATGAAAAGTTTTCCTTTAAAAGAAAAAATTTTTTACCTTTTTAAAAAAATGTTTAAACTGTTTGGGCAATTGGGAAAACCCAAAAAAATTTTTGCAATTTAATGTTTAAAAATTTCTTTAGCCTTTCAACTAAAATTTTTCCTCCCCGGTTGTGCTAAATCTTTAAATTTGCCCTTTTCCACAAGAACTTTTTAAAACCAAAAGCGTTCGATTTTAAACCCTTCTCCAAAGAACTTAGAAAAAGGGCAAAAGGGGAAAAAGGGGAACCTTTTGGACAATTTTATTGAAATTTGGAAAGTCAGAAAAAAAAAACTTGAAACCCCCTAAAAAGAAATAAATAGAGGCCCAAAAAAACAACGAAAAAGTAAAAAAAAATTTAAAATTTTCCCTTTTCCAAAAGGGGAAAAGGAAACCTTTTAAAATATAAGGAAGAACAAAAATTTTTCCGGGGGAAAAAACCCTTGAAAATTATTTGGGGAAAATTTTTATTTGAAACCTTTTTGGGATTTCCCGGGGTTTTTTTTAAAAAAATTTCTTTTTTGAAAATTAAAATTTTTTTAAAAAGGGGAAAAAAAGTTTTAACAAAAAATTTTTTAAGTGTTAAAATTTTTTTTGTGACAGTTGGGGGGGAATATTTGGGGGTTTTAATTTATGTTAAATTTTTTACTTTTAATGGTAAAGGAAAAATTTTGGGTTTTTAATTTAATTTTTTGGGGGAAAATTTTTTTCAATAAATCAAAAATTTATTAAAAAACATTTTTTTTTGAAAAATTTTTTTAAGGAAATATTTTTTGTTAAAAAAAACTAAAAAATTTGGTAAAAAAAGGGGGTTTGGGGAATTTCCCCTTTTTAAATAAAATTTTTTGGGTATTTTTAAAAGTATTTTAAAAAATTTTTTTAAAGGATTTAAAATTTAAGAATATTTAATTACCCCCAAAACAAAGGGAAAAAACCCCCCTTTTTAAAAATTTTTTTTGGGGGGCCCTTTTTTAAAAAATTTAAACCCATACAAATTTTTAAAGGAATTTTTTTTTCCCGATTAAGAACGTTTTTGTTCCCTTTGCATCCAAATTTTAAAATTTTTTTAAAAAATTTTAATGAAAAAGGGGAAAAAAAATTTAAATAAAAAAAAATTTTTAGAATTAAAAATTTTTACAGTCAAAAAAATTTTAAAAAAAAATAAAAAATTAAAATTTTTAAAAAAAAAATTTTAAAAAAAAAAACCTAAAAAAAGAAAAAATTTTAAAAAAAAAAAATTTTTTTTAAGTGAGAAATTTTTTTTAAAAAAAAAAAAATACAAAAGAATAAAATTTTTAAAAAAAAAAAAACTTTAAAAAATTTTTTTTTAATTTTAAAAAATAAGAATTATTTTAAAAATAAATTAAAAATTTTTTTGTTTTTTTAAATTTTTAAAAATTACCCACCATTTTCATTTTTTAACCCATTTTTTTAAAAAAAAAAAAAACTTTAAAAAATAAAAAATTTATTTTGAAATAAATTTTACCCCCTTTGTGGGAATTAAATTTTAATTTTATACATTACATAATTTTTAAAAAAATTTTTAATTTTTTTAAACCAAAAATTTAATTTTTTTAAAATTTAAAAAAGAAAATTTTTAAAAACTTTGCCAACCTTAAATTAAGTAAAAAAAAATGAAATACCCAAAAAATTTTGAAAATTTTAAAATGTTTTTGGGACTTATATTAATTTTTTAAAAAAAAAGGAAAAAAAAAATTTATACCCCAAAAAAGAGCTAAAACCATTTTAATGGGTTTTTTTTTTTAAAAAAATGAGAAAATTGGGCAAAAAAAGGAAAAAAAAAATTTTTTTAAGTAAAAAAAAAATTTTTTTTTATTAAAAACTAATTTAAAAAGGTAAATGTAAAAAATTTTAAAAAAGGGGAAAGGGGGTGAAAGAAAAAAAAAATTTTTGGTTTTGGGAAATTTAAAAAAATTTTTTTTTTAAAAATTTGGCTAAAAAAAAGTTTTTTTAAAACTAAAAGGGGGGGCGTTTAGGGTAAAATTTGGAAACCCAAATTTAGCAATATTTTTTTTAAAAAATTAAAAGGTTTAAATATCCGGGGTTTAAATAAGCTTAATAGAATTTTTAAAAAACCAAAACCAAAAAAAAAAAAAAATTTTTGGGGGAAACCCAAAAACCCCCCCCAATTTAAAAAAACCCTTTTGTAATTTTTTAAAATTTTAAACAATTTGGGTTATTTTTTTAAGAATACCCAAAAAAAGTGCCAAAAAAAATTTTTCCCCTTTTTGTTTCCCAAAAAACCCCCTAAAAAATTTTTTTTGGGGGGAAAAAAACAAGAAAAAAAAAAAGTAAAAAAATTTTAAAATTTTTTTATTCAAACATGAAAATTCCTGGGAAATTTTTAAAAAAAATAAATGAAAAAAAGTTTAAAAATATTTTTTTTTTAAATTTTTTAAATTAATTTTTAAATTTAAAAGGGGGCCCTTTTTAAAAAATTGTTTATTTTAAATTTTAAAAATTTAATAAAATTAAGATTTTAAAAAATTTAAATAATAATTTCAACCTTTTTAAAATTAAAAAGACCCAAAAATTTTGGCCCCAAATTTTTTAAAACCCCCGTTGGGGGTTTTTGGCAAAAAAAAAATTTCTGCCTGGTTTAAAAACTAGTTTTTCCCTAGGTTTCCACCCTTTTTAGACATATTTTTCTTCCTCAGGTTTTTAATCAGATTTTTTAAAAGGACAATCTTTTGGGCAAGCGGAATCAAAGTGACGGGTTTCTTACTGATACAGATATTTCTCATTTTTTCTATTTGCATCGTGAGACAGATCGCAATCGCCTCTGGGGAGTCGGATGGTTCTATCTCGCCCATGTTAATTTTACTAACTTTAGGAAAAATTTTTTTCGGGGGAAAAATTTGAATTGGTTTTTAGTTTTTTCCCCTTACATATAGTTTTTAAATTTTAAACTGAAGATATTTCCCCGTAAAAAAAAATACTTTCAAAGGATTTTTTTTAAAAATATGTATTTAAAAAAACCCAAAACCCCAATTTAAAGTTATATAACTTTTTTTTAGCAGATATTTTTAAAAAATTGGCAGAAAATTTTTTAAAAAATTTCCCTCATTTTAAATCAAATAGCTTTTAAGGGGGGAAGAAAATAAAACAAAACCCGTGATATTTTTTATAGTTCCAAAGAAATTTTTTCCAAAGTTTTAAAAAACCCTTTAAATTTTTCGGAAACGCAAAAAAAAATTAAAAGGTTTTGAAAAAAAACTGATGTCCATAGTTTCTAAAAAAAGCTTATAAAATAAAATTTTAATAACAAAAAACGAAAATCTTGGTTTTAAACAAAGCTATATATAGCATATTTAAAAATAAAAGAAACCCCAAAAAAAACGACATTTTTTGACCCAAACACCCATCCGACTCCCCTTTTAAAAAAAAACTGAAGCGAAGAAAAAAAACTTAATGCCCGATGATCTGAAGTTTTAATAACTTTAATTTTTTAAAAAATAAAAAGGGAAAATTTGGGAAAAAAAGAAAACTAAGCCTTTATAAATTTAAACATTATGATATGTAAAATCTTTTAAACCCCAAAAAAATTTAAACCCGCTAATTATATTTTAAAAGTGGAAAAAACTAGTATGGTTATAATATTTCCCCTTTTTATTTGGATTTTATTATTAAAATTTGTAACATTTTTGTGCATAACACCGCCCGCAAAACAACTTTTTAAAAAAGTTTTAGTCAATTTAAAGATACATTTTTAAATGCATTTTACAAAAAAAAATTACTCGCATATCTCACGTAAGTCTCTACGAGAAAAATTTTGTATCAAACTAAATCCTGTTTAAAAAAATATTTTTTTTTTCTAAATGCTGTACTTTTACAATGAAAAAATTTATAAAAATCAATTTTAAAAAGGATTAGAACTAAAAAATTTTAATCCCCTATTTTTAAAGAAGAACATGATAAGCTATGTTTTGTTTTGATTTTGAACATTTCCAGAGATATCCCTCTGAAAACCCACCGGGTATTTGTGGGATAAAACCCCCAGAGCGATTCGGTCCTTATCTCCTCCCTTTTTGGCATAAAATCGCACTTGTGGGAAAAAGGAATTTGACGAAACCTACCGATCAATCCCCCAGACGGGGGAAATCTGCGGGTGACCCCCAACTTTTTTAATACGGCCCCTAAAGTTCTTAAACAAATCAGCTCCATTTTTACCGGGCTTAAAAGGGGATAAACCTTCGTTTTAAGGGAAAAACAGACAAAAGAAAGAATTTTTACTGA